>WUAR02034571.1:0-10035 GCA_015164055.2 Chrysaora achlyos
GCTTCGTGGATGACGTCATTTTATGTAATTCTGCTCTGTCACTATGCCGTAACATTACATCATCAGATGGCATTTTCTAGCATAGCAAAAAGACAGAGCGAATAAGTAAAACTTTCAAGTGTTCGAGCTTCGTGGATGACGTCATTTTATGTAATTCTGCTCTGTCGCTATGACGAAACATTACATCATCAGATGGCATTTCCTAGCATAGCAAAAGACAGAGCGAATAAGTAAAACTTTCAAGTAATCAAGCTTCGTGGATGACGTCATTCTATGTTGAGCAAAGAGAAACGAATGAAATTTTCCTCAGCAACTTCTTCGCCGTTTGCGGCGGGCTGAACTCGTTTTGGAAATACAAAAAAATTTCAAATGACCCACTAGTTGAGTTTCCGTTGGTTCCGCGTTTTGTTGCCTACAATCTCCAGAGTGGTATGCCTCAAGACATTCACGACAAAAGACGAGCTGAAAAAAACAACATTTTATAAATAATTTCAAGGGAAAGGAATTTCATACATTTTCAAACTAAAGGCTCCATCATAAAGTGGACCTATCAATTTTTTGGAGATTTGTTCGGAGTTTTTTCGCATCTATGGACAGAGATAGTAAGTAAGGATAACGTTTAATAAACTTCGTGTGAGGGAAATTATTGGTGACGTCATATCAGGAACCTGTCTAGTATAACTTGCGAGCACAAATCCGTTGTGACTGGAAAATAGGAAGAATACGTGTTCTATTATGAGTACGGCAATTGAAACGATCGAATTTAGATTTCAGACAATAAACTTGCTGGTTTTACTCTTGAAGTCGCTCTTTTCAAATCTGTAACGTAAAAGCATATTTTTCTTGACATATTGTCTGAAGAGACAAGGTGAAGACTGCAAGAAGCCATGTAAAAAGACAGAGTTTGAAACACCCTAAAGGAGACAGAACAAAATTGAGGCCTATGGCCCAGGAGAACAAATAACAGAGGACGGAGAGATTGAAAGACCGGACCACAAGGGACAGAACAAGAGGAAGAGTATAGCAAAAAAGGTCGAGATGTGAAATCCAAAACTTTGCCGGGAAACATATAGAGAGCGAGGGATTGTGAAAGAGCGAATCGGAGATTATGAAACTAATGGAGCCTTTTTAGAGTCTCTGCGATGTCATATGTCGAAATAAAGGAAATTAAAACGATACAAAAACGTACACCACAACCACCAGTACTTCTCTTGCAAATAATTCTACGTGTCTCGTCTTCAACAGATATGCCATTACCACAACCTCTGCCAGGACATAGAATTCCCCCACTTTGCAACACTAAGTCTTCGGTGGCGAATCTTTGGTACTGATCATACTAAAGAAACATAAACAGCAATAATGCGTTCAAATGTGATAAAAACTAGCACAGCACAATGATGAACAAATTTGCAGTTAATGAAAAACAAAATAAATGTTGTGCATGTAGTTGTACATTGTTATAAATAGATTTGCAACAGCTAAAATGATTCAAAAATTCGATATTGTGCTGTTTATATAAATCAAATTGAATTAAAAAGCGTTTCGAGCATTGCCCATCTTCGGGTACAGTGGTGATGGTGATAAAAGAGTTTTCTTGCCAAAACGCAAAACGAAATATGCAACTAACAGCAGCTAGTCGTGAAAGAAAACAGAAGCCAGCATGTACCCAAATGAATATTAAAGCCAGAAAATTAGACTTATCCGTCACTAAATTGCTAAAACATCAATAATTTGCTCGAAAATGGCCATCTCCGTACCTTTTCATCTCCCGCGAGCCTAAAATGATGAATTTCCTCTATGTACGAGTTTCTGCAGCTTGCTAAAACGCAAGACAAGAAGAAACAGGTAAAACGTATATAAACTTGTTTACTAAAATCAAACTAACACAATTAATTTCAGCAAAACCTTACCGAAGAAGGGAATTTGTTAGTCAAACAAAATACCTAAAAGCTATACTGTTCGACGTTAACGTTTCAAAAAATATTATTTTTACAATTTAAACAATTAGAATCAATCTAATACAGTTTGGAACAATCTTAAACAATATCTAAAAGAAACTTGAAAAATTCAAACAATCCAAAACAGTTTGAAACAATTGTAAACAATATCTAATCAAAACTTGAAAAAGTCTTAAACAATCTAAAACAGTTTGAAAAGTCTTAAACAATGTACAACAGTTTGAAAAAATCGTAAACAATATCTAAAAGAAACTTGAAACAGTCTTAAACAATCTAAAACAGTTTGAAAAAATCTTGAACAATGTAGAACAGTTTGAAACAATCGCCAAAAAACCAAGAGAAAACTTGAAAAAGACTTAAACAATCTAATAAAAAAAACAGATAACAATATGAAAAAATTTCAAACCATGCAAAACAGTTTGAAACAATCGTAAAAGATTTCTAAAACAGGTTGAAACAATCGTAAAATATATCTAAAACAGGTTGAAACAATCGTAAAAGATATTTAAAACAGTTTGAAACAATCGTAAAAGATATCTAAAACAGTTTGAAACAATCGTAAAAGATATCTAAAACAGGTTGAAACAATCGTAAAAGATATCTAAACAGTTCGAAACAATCGTAAAAGATATCTAAAACAGTTTGAAACATTCATAAACAATCTCAAACAAACCTGACGCTCCAGGACAAGACAGAGTGTATCCAATATCGCGCACTAATGCAAATTGCCTGTCTCTAATTTTTGTTTGACAAAATGTAGAGAAACAAGGAATACAGATGGCATGCTTTTCTTCGCAAGGAAATAGAAGCACCGCATCTCTGGAGGAAGAAAAAATAACTTCTTTCAATTTAGTTTAACACTGATTTGAATTGCAGGAGAGGTTGAAGAATAGAGAAAAGATAAACATTATAAATATTGAAATTTCTATAATTTTGGCGAAGTTATCACACCTCTAACAGAAGGAGGGGAAGGCAGTGTGATCCAAAGATATAACGCGATAAAACTCGTCCTCATTTCTCTTATCCAATATTGATTCTAGCTTGTCTATTTGCCGATGACAACGATGTTACTCTCGTACGTGGTGATTACGCTGTTTTGGATACAAAATAAGATGCGATTTGCAGGGAGTTCTTTGGGTGTAACTTCGGGGCCTCTATGCAGCCTGCAATCGTCAATGTCCTTTGACGCTATTGTTGATGCTAGGTTAATTGGCACTGTCTCGCTAACTTCGCAAGAAATGAGTTTACGGTCCTACGGTCAAGTTTAAAGCCAGGTTTACGATCCTAGGCATCAAGGGACCATTGATTAGCCCGTGGCTAATCTAAGCGGTGCGACCTAGTCATTTCTCTTGATGTGACCATACTTTTGCCTCTAGAGAGCTGAAAATTCCTCTCTTCACTCCTTTACAACAACTTTGGACAGGGGCTCGAAATCACAACCCGCAAATCGGCCTTATCGGCAGAATGGTCATCCTTGAGCACAAAGGCACCCAACCAGCAGAAGCAAAACCATCCTATTGCCCTTCCTGGCTACTGATAAAGGTCCAAAAGATCTGTTCCAAGCATTATAACCTGAAAATGCTTGCACTTTAGATAAAAAAGTAAATTCTTACAATATATCTAAGCAAGCAAGGCAGGGAACGTCTCTTGTATTTGATGTCACGTGACGCAGCGGTACTGCCACATCTCTTTCATCACCAACTGACGCATGACCAGCACACTTGAAGAAAAACTCCTTGAAAGGCAAAAAAAACAACTACGTATTAATGTGTATCTGATAATATCCAATTACATCCACAAACAGATCAAATTTACAAGTTCAATTTCTGAGATGATTTAAAAACCCAGAAGCAGGCCATTGTCATTTAGATGGTGTGGAACAGGCAAACCATAGAAACTGGGCTTCTTGGAGAAGTTCATATTTGCTGCAGCTGATTCACTTTTGCTATCGTAAAAATGTTCAAAACCAATACATAATGCCAGGGCTTTCACGCTCAGAAATTATAGTGCGCGACAAATAACTCGTGTGATCAGATTCGGGCGCGCGAAACAGAATTATTTGTAAAAAAAGTCTTCTATTGAAATACTGAACTCAATAAAAATTTGCTTTTATTTTTTGATAAGCAAGCGGTAGCCTGAAGATTATGTTAAATGCGTCATGAAGCCAATCTGCTAACTATTACGTGGTTCTAAAGGACTATAAATTTTTTCACTCTATTTCCTGTAAGCACTCAATTTGAGATGATAACGGGATTATGGACTTATAAAACAATCGACTCATATCTTGTCAATATTACACGTTGTCGACTGAAGTTCAACTTCGGCTTTAAAATAGGCCAATTCCTCGATTTCGCCAATATTTCGATTTCGATTTCGATATTACATCGATTTCGTCTGTCTTTGTTCTGACCGGACGCGCGCGTGCCTGTGCGCCAACGCGCTATCGCGCGCCCCCATTGAAAGCGCTGTAATACTAAACACTTCCACTTGATTGGTGATATAATTCTTTAAAATGCATTTCTTCTTGAAACAACCAGCATGTCTGATGCTATAAAACACTTTTCTGGTATAGCACCATTCAGCTATGATGCCCCAAGTGTGGGTATAGTTTAGTTTTTTGGTTTTAGCTACAGTTTTGAAGCAACTTACCGCTTTGTCACAGCCACATCCATTGCTGTTGCACTGACCAGTTATTCTATTTCTTTCCAGAACGTCAGACCAGCTGTCAGGGCCCTAAAAAGAAACATTACAAAAGTTTTTATTCAGGATTGACAATCACAAGTTTATGTCGTTTTATAACATAACGAGGTGCTTTATCAAACCATGTGTACTATAAAAAGTATGTAAGAATCCTGTATTGTGTGCAGACAGTTGGCCACATTGCATGGCCAACAAGAAATGGATAGGATGTTTCAAACATGTGGTTCATCAAAAAAAAGAGCTTAGAACAAGGCTAAAAGCAAGGAAAAATGGAAGGGAAAGACAGATTTAAAGACCAGAAAATAAGGGATAAATAACTTATAAGAATTCTTTGAGATTGGGATAGAAGACCAGGTGAAGAGGACAAGCTATATAGAAGTTCAGAGAAGAATTGAGAGAAATTGGCTACACCTTATGAAGGAAGGGCTGTTCTGCACCTGGATCATAAACAACATTGAGAGCCACATTTAAGGTAAGAAAATGTTTGAAACAACTCACTCTGGCTATTGTAAAAGCGTTATCTCTACATTTACTGCATCTAACTCGTAACTTTCCAGGCTTGAAACCATGGCATACTGATTTACAATAAACATAGAATCTTGATTTCCTTTTTTTATCTGAAACAAGGAAAAGGAAAGAGCTAGCAGCTACTTTATTCAATAAACACTAATGACAAGACAATCACTACCAAGTAAAAACTGCAATGATAAATATGCTTGATTACTGTGATGATTTTAAGTCATGGTGCAGGCCAGAATGCAACTTTGCATATCTTACTCCCTATGTATACAATGTTTTATTGGAACAAATCTTACTCAAACAATAATTTTTCTTGCTTATTCTAAACTTAATCCTAAGTAGTAGCCCAAATAAGGTCCCTATTGATTAACTGCAGATGTCTCTTTAACTTTTCATATCTGATGGAAGCAAATAACTAAGAAAATAGTCTATCATAAAAAACTCCATCTTTACTATCAGGTTTCTAAATCCAAGGCCATAATGAAATTCAAACTCATTCAAATTCAGCAACTTATTATAGGATATGTAACGATAATAATAGCTTACTACTATTTTGTTTAAGGCCGTCCATAGTTGGACCGAGTACTGCTACTGTTGAAGATTCAAATCCATTTGAAATTTCTTTATTATTGCCATCGACAGATACAAGCACATGCAAAACTGAATGTTGACCAAGCTGGCATTGCTATAAAATACAATTTAAATGCAAATAGTTAGAAGCAGGGCCTCGTTTTATACAGTAACTGAGTGGGCAATTGCACCCAAGTCTTATTGTATTTGATATTAAAATAGTAAGACTATTATTTAAATGTTAGTCTTGTAAACAATGGAATGAAAAAACCCCTTTAGACTTGTAAACAATGGACTGTCCCCCAGTTATGGTCCTGGTTAGAAAAACATTAAATATCGACGAAAAGAGTATTTATCATGCTGGGACAAGGCAAGTGAGTCACAATGGTTTGAAAATAAATTACTTCAGAAGTCAGAACGTTATCAAATAAGGATAAAAGGTCCTTTTTTCTTTAACTACACGCTAAATGCAATATAAGAGAACCTGAAGTGACAGCGTATCTGGTAAAATTGATCCTGCAAATACTATATTTAGTTGATTTTGCTTTAACCCATGACTTTCAGCCAAGTGTTTCTTCAAGAGCAACACATTCCAGTCTGGAGCAACGTCAACAAGTTTATTTTCGCCTTGCATCCGAACATTTATTTGGCTGCAGCTTCTACTTGCCTCGGCCATGATTTTATTAATACTGATGTAGTGGTTTTCCTGGTAGTTTCTCAACAGATAAATGAGGTTTCTGCAACTTCTTGCTAGCTACAAAAGTGTGACGCTTCCATTGCATTTTTAGGCCATCTTTGTTTTCCTATGCCATTTGAAGGTGGCCTCTGTTGTACGATGCCCGCCTCCCTCCCATGTGTGCTGCTGCAAGTTTTTAGTTTTTCTGATGCACCCAACCCAGGCATCGAGCCACCTTCGAGCAATGCCCCCTTTTTGATCAGAACTGGATCTGACAGTTATTCGAGGGGGGGGGGGGGCTGTCATATCATCATATCAGACCATACGTCAATGAAGAAAACAAATCACCTCAAACTTCCCTTCACCATTGGAATAAACTAATATCCGATGCTTAGAAATACAAATAATCGATGTACATAAAAATTGTCTACTTAATTCACAGAAATTCTTGAAATGCGTTGCTTTTCTTATAGTTCCTCTTACGACAGCGTGATAAAGGGAATCCTGCGTGCTTCTTTCTTCCCCTCTGCGTCCCCCGTGGCATCGGCAGCTTGCTCAGTTACTATCTTTGGTTGGGAGGCATCTTGCCAGGGTGCTGACTCGTGCTCGTCTGTCCTGGCAACATTCACTGCTGTCTTTACCTCAGGAGCTTTGCTTCCTACCACACTGGCATCAACCTTATCGATGCCTGATTGACTGCCTGAATGCCTGATTTTACGGCAAGGGCTTGCAGATAACTTGCAGCTAGCACTGTCATTGTTTACAAGTGGCTTGCTATCGTCTGCAAGAGAAGCAAGCTCAATACTCTTACTAGAAGCTGTAATGGCTGTTGAATCGATTGCAGAAGCTGAAATATCAACATCGTTCATGCAAGGATCTTGAGAAACATTTGACTTATTCGACATCGTCTTTGGTCTGTCAGGAGAATTCTCTTCCACCGACGGCAACGGAATAAGTGCAACCCGACGAGGTGACCTTACTGCATTAGTCGGCATTGGGCTGTGGGCCGCATTGTTGTGCTTGCTTGGAACCTCCTTCGTAGACCGTGGATCGGAACTCCCGTTTGTCACTGATTTGGGGCTTGATAGTGTGACAAAATTCACTCTCCGAACTTGCTTGGGACTGCTTTTCAAAGGAGATGGTACAGCCAGTCCTGTCCCAGCTGATGATACTGTCCCAGCTGATGATACTGTCCCAGCCGATGATACTGTCCCAGCTGATGCTGTTGCAGCTGATGCTGTCCCTTTTGACGATGCACCAGCTAATACTTTCTCACGTGAAGGTGCTGACGCAGATTCCAGCTCACCTGATACAGATGGCAACTGAGTAGATGGTACGTCGCTTGGTCCACAGGATTTTGTTGCTCCAGCATGATCTCGTTTGACTGACAGCGACGTGAATGACACTCTTTGTGGAGGATTCGACGATGGAGAGCCGGCAGTTGGGGATTTCATCAATCCATCTAGGCGTTTTGTAGGCGGTGGCGTTGCCAACGGTTTGGCGTCCACACCAGCTGAAGCTTGATGTGATGAGGATGTGCCTGAAATGATAAACATCGCTAGTAACGTCATCCTTCTCATTAATGACTTTAAATAACGATCTTATAGCTTAACGACCTTGCACATTTAAATCAGTTTACAACATGCGCATGTGACCTCACATGACCCTAAAGTCTGACCATACAAACTAGTAACCATGAATTATGACATTACATCAAAATGAAATGAAATTATGACCTTTCACTTAATGACCTTGAGCATGAATCTTTGTGAAAAAGGCACTCCTGGGGAAGGCGTGGAAAATCAGACTTTAATCTAAGGATTAGAATTGTCTTAATTTGTGACCTCAGAACATATGGTCTTAAAATCCGACCTTACAATAAAATAAACGTTAATTATAATCTTACAGTAAAATGACCTTAAATAATGACCTTACAACCTTTGACTCTAAAATCTTACCTTACAATCTAATAGCCATGAATTATGACCTTGCAACAAAACATCTGACATTATGACCTTGGACCTATTGACGTTAAATTGCGACTTTACAAATTTACTAATGACCTTGCATATGCAAATCAGTTTGCAAAATGGGCATTCCTGGTCTAAGGGTGGAAAAGCAGAGGTGCCATTAAAACGAAACTATTCTAAATATTTATTGTAAATTAAGCGTGTTAAAATAATTCAAAGTTCTAAGGCTTACCTGTAGAGTTTCCACTCAGTGTCGTTAATGATACTCTTCTAGGCTGCGGAGCATCTGCTTGTGGGCGCTCTGATGGACTCATTGCGCAATCTGCTGTTGCCGTCTCTTTTCCAGTGGGTGTTTTTGGTGATTTTGGGATGGGTTGAAATCCGAGAGTAAAAAGATTGGCTCTTTTGGGCGTAGTACCATTTGTCGAGTGGTGGACGGAAGTTTTCACCAATGCATTGTCTTCTCTGAGTGATTCACGTGATTGCACTTGCACGTCTGCCATTGGTTGTTCGTTTGACGGGTTTGTCAAATCGTATGGTGAACCTGTTAAAAAGAAAAATAACATAAATTTTAGAACTTTTGATTTTTTGAATTTTACAACTTTTTAATTTTGTAGTTTTTGAATTTTTGAATTTTTGAATTTTTTGAATTTCTGAATTTTCCAATTTTTCAATATCCTAATTTTTTATATTTTCTTAATTTTTACAATATTTGATTTTCTACTCTGTTAAAACACTCTGAAGATCAATTTTGTTCTGTTTTGTTATCTATAAGTTTACATATACGATCTAGCCCCCAAAAATGCAAACAAGAATAGGAAAAGAGAGAAGACGCTTCAAACCTTGGCTGCCATTCCCTTTCATGCCAGATCCTGCTTTTGATGGCGTTGAAGAAGATCCATTAGCAGATGGCCGCTTTCGTTTGCGAACGGGGGTTATGAATTGGTGCAGCGTCGGTTGGTCTTTGTGTCCCGAGGGTTTCTGACAGGAGACACTCTGATCTTTATCGCTGACTGGAATCGCTGGAGACGGTCCTGCGAAACAGTCATCAATATAAGATAAACATGGAGACTTTAAATTGTAAATTGAGTTTTCACATAGCTGTTAACATTGTATGTATGTATGTATTTTCCAGTACCCGGCAGAATTTCTCTTCTATTGCTGGCTGGCGTGGCTAATTTTTGAGGTTTCATTCGCTCAACACTCATTGAGCGAATGAGACCTCACACCAGCAGGAGAAAAGAAATTCTACCGGGTAATGGAAAAACATATAGATAGATATGAATATAGACAACAAAGATGAGCACGTTGTGTAACTACTTCCAGTTTTTAATGATGCTAATAGACCAGGCGGAGAATAGGACAATAGTCACCCGAGAGCGAAATTTAAAGGCGAAAGCGGTCAAAACCTAACAGAACATCTGCACAAAATATGCTCGAGAAGGCATGGGTAAGAAATGGGAATACATTTAAAACCCGCATACAAAATCTCAATTTTTCAAACTTAGCCTAGCAAAGGTTCTTAATTCTGGAGCCTTAAATTGCACACTTATGATTGATTGATTGATTGGTTGATTGGCACATACGCTTGCTATCTTCGCAAGGTATGGGTTTCTGTGCTGAGCACAGGGGGACCACTGAA
>WUAR02034682.1:0-10033 GCA_015164055.2 Chrysaora achlyos
TGTCCCTTTTTACACCAAAAAGGTGGAAGTTTTCGTTTGTTTTTTTCCATCCGATGGAGATATTCCTTAAAGGCGGGATGTCCATTTTACACCAAAAAGGTGGATGTTTTCGTTTGGTTCTTTCCATCCGATGGAGATATTCCTTAAAGGCGGGATGTCCCTTTTTACACCAAAAAGGTGGAAGTTTTCGTTTGTTTTTTTCCATCCGATGGAGATATTCCTTAAAGGCGGGATGTCCATTTTACACCAAAAAGGTGGATGTTTTCGTTTGGTTCTTTCCATCCGATTAGAGATATTCCTTAAATGCGGTCTGTCCCTTTTTGCGCTCATCCCCGCCAGGGTTTATTCCAAGTAAAACCTACGCCGAATGTACGTCAAGCCCTAGACTTATGTACACAGGGTAAACTAAACAGCTACGCCATTGATGTCATCGTCTATGGAATGTATTTACTTATAAATCCATCCATTGAACAGAAGACCGAAAACGACACAACCACTAGTTTCCTAATAAATATTTTTGCGCCGCTGCGCCGCTACGCCGAGAGGAAGTCATGTCTACGACGAAGATTTTCGGGACAAA
The DNA here is from genome assembly GCA_015164055.2 of Chrysaora achlyos. NCBI lineage: Eukaryota > Metazoa > Cnidaria > Scyphozoa > Semaeostomeae > Pelagiidae > Chrysaora > Chrysaora achlyos. Next base: position 581 of record WUAR02034682.1, read on the forward strand.
GTGCATAAAATGCATCCTGAAATTTTCGTTGCCACAAAATTCTCGCACCACAGGGTCCATTACAACCAGATGTCTTGAACACAAATGCCAGAGGCACAGAGTTCATAAAATTCTGAGCCAGTAGCAGATAGCGCAAACATTCCTGATGTTCGAATAGCAAATAGAGCGTTTGCTGGCTGTGGTTGATATCTTCCTCTGCTTTGTGATAGCCAAGAACCATGTGCCAAGCAACGTTTTTCCAACTCAGCGCTGTTATTGGGGCTAAGCGACAAAAAAATTACGAAAACTGAACCATGCACGGGATTGTGTGACCACTTTGACCATTTTTATCTTGTTCCTCTCTCATGGAAAACAAAAATGCTATCTGCGTTCAAACAAACTTAATTTACGAATTTCGGTAGTACCCGCAAGATGAATTCGAGAAAGAAAACAAAATGCAATTTTCGAGCAATGTCGATATATCTAAAGTAGGCGTTTCTTGTAAAAACTATAAATATTCTTATTTTCAGATTTCAAGAAATTTAGCAGAGCAGCAGATTTACGTCCAAACATGGCAAGAATGCGTTCATCAAATAAATAGCTATTGAAAGCAAACTGGCTTTTCTTATCGAAGTTTAAAGGTGACTTGCAGCGAAATTCTATATTGATGCAAATGAATAAGACTTTTGAATGATGAGAAGTTCTGTTTAAATTTTTTTGATGTCTCATTTATCTTGAAAAGTTATCCACTGATTTTAAGTATCAACTGATGACGTCATCTTGTTCGCAAATTACTAGGATAATGCATGGAAATATAGCTTAATTTATCTTTGAAAGGTTACAGTTGCAAGAAACTTTGCAGGTTGGCAACATTAATGAAAGATAAATTATTAATATGATGTTTAGAAAGGCATGGTAATTGAAAAAAATGTTTCTGAACAGATCTGCTTATGTCAACCTTAAATGTTTTCTTGACTCCTTGCAAACAAAAGGATTATTAGCCAATCCAACAGAATAGTGGATTACTCGAAAATGAAACAAGATATCAAAAAAATTTAACAGACGTATTTTTTCATTCAGCAGTGCTATAAATTTGCATCAATGAAAATTTTGGCTCAGTCCACCTTTAAAAGACTTTCTCGAAGACTGACATAGTCAAAGTAACTTTATTAGAATTAGATGGTAGTGATCTTAAATCTGAATTAATCTCTATTTTCTAACATATGTTTCGTGTAGTTTTGAGCTCAACAGAACACATTCTAGCCATGAAAGGAAGAACGCTATATTTGAATAAAGTGTCATATTTCTCACACTAATGATGTGAAAGATCAACAGAGAGTTCATTGGTTATATTCTTTGAAAGCTTAATTTTATGAACCTTTTCTTGAAGCGAGATCTCTGAGGGCTAATTCGCGGCGGATTGCTGTTGTCTCTGATGTCTGAATCGTCCTAAAAGTTTGACAAATCAAAAGTCAACTAACTGAACATATGATGACAGTTGAATATCACAAAATCTTTCCAGTTTTCTATCTTCACTACGGAGATTCTTGCGTAACGTTGTCCCAACCCATTTTTCATAAGAATTTGACTGGGCAAGAGCAATCATTAAGCAAATGTAAAGCCTTGGCAAGACCAATTTTTAAGCATAAGAATTTGGCTTGGCTAGAGCAATTTTTCAGCAAAAGGTTAGCCTTCGCTAATCCTATTTTCTTAACGTTTCTATTTTTTGCCTCGACTAAGCAAACAACAATATTAAAGAAAATTTTAATGCAAGGTAATTCAGTTTAAACCTTTTCGTTCTGAAGTTCTTATCTACCTTCAATTTTTTGTTGCTGTCAAGGTTGAGTGTTTACTGTGCAAATTCGATTTTAATATTTAAGAAATAGGGAATGTGTTTAATAGAGATGGAAACGTGCTTTAAGGGGCTAATTAGAGAGGAGGATTAACAGAGAAAGACCTGATAGAGTTATAACAAAAATGAAATAAATAAGACAATTTTATCTCACCTTGTCGTCCCTTATCATGGAACCCTTAAATAAAAAAATCATATCAATGCAAGGTACTTGAAGCCTTTTTGCTCCAAGTTCTTATCTAGCTTAATTTTCATGGTAATGTCAACGTTAAGTGTTTATTGAGCCCTGGCCACCTCGATTTTTAAAATCAAAAAATAGGGGAGGAGTTTAATAGAGAGGGAAACTTGCTTAAAGGGGCTAATTAGAGAGGAGGCTTAACTGAGAGGGAATTGCTAGAGATATAACGAAAATCAAATCAAATTAGCGAACGATATCTCACCTTGTCGTCCCTTATCATAGAATCCTCCGTGTTTAAAGTCTACAATGCGCTCGTGATGTTCGACCAATGATCCAATCTTCAACGAGAAAGAACACAAAAATTAGTCTCAATCATACGATGAAATCAATGAATTCGTTGACGTCACGAAAGTAGTCAGACAGATGTACGGTTTTCCAGGAACGGTATGAGCTATAGTTGCAAAAGCTGAAGTTAAGGGAGTAAATATATTCGGACTTATCAAGGCTGTTTCTGACACTGTATTAGACATGATAGTCACCACTTATCATGACAAGCCTTTGATATATTGCAGGGCAACGTTTCGGGAGAGATCCTTTGCCCGATGATGGGAGACGAATCTCTCCCGAAACGTTGCCCTACAAAATATCAAAGGCTTGCCATGTTAAGTTGTGACTATCATGAAGGTAAGGGTTAATGTAAGCCAGTAGCAGGTCTATCTTTACAGAAATGAGCAAGTATCTGCGGATCTTAGTAAAATGTTAACCACAAACGTCGACGAACGCAAGCAAGGCCATTTCTACGAAGAAAGACGTAAACAGCAAGTGGAACTAGGATAGCCGAGCTGGGTACATGGTAGGCTTACACAATACTGGATTTACGGGGATTGCAGGTCTAGCACCAAACCAAACAGTTCTGTAAATCCAGGAAAAAACAACGTGGTGGGTCACATTAAGAGAAAAGACCAGGTACCAAATACTTAGATTAGCCTTACGCCATTCAATGGTCCTTACGAACCTAGCGCATTAACCTACGAGCTTTATTGGCTTAATAAAGGTAAAAGGAAGAAACGCCAAGAAAATTTGTGTGACCAAGGCTATTCTTTTGCTGTGGGGTTTGTGCAGACAGCAAGTTTTTATGCAAATCAAATCCCATCAAATCAGTGGAACCATTTTGCAAGATGTTGTGATGCACTGAAGTTACATGAACTCGGTAAAAGACAGACCAATCAAAGTGGACCAAAATCAACTAAACGACACTACCTTGTCAGCTAACTGCAAAGTTAAACTCTGAAGATGGGATGGTTCTGCGCCATGATGAAGAATCAAAGTCTGTGTAGGTTCGTCCCAAGAGGCCTAAAATTTAAAAGTTACATCGTAAAAATGCAAAGCAAGGCCTATTTTCAACGATTAAGCTATTTTCTACTTAGAGTGTTCATATATAGATAAACCAAAAAGCTTCTTGGCAGTAAATTGTAAAAGAGCCATTCGGAAATCATTTTACATCGTGCATTTGAATCATTTGTTTGGCTTTCGCAGAGGGACACATTTTTAGAGGTCTCTCCGCTGTATTCCAGTCAACTGCTGTTTTTAAATCAAATTTTCTATGAGCAACAAATGCAGCTATGACCCAATTTCAAAGTAATTAAATCATTTAATTTTATTATATGAAGAAATTCTATACCTGGAGTTCTTCATTTATAATCATTTTGCTGATGATGCTATGCACACTCGATGATGGCAATTTGAACATCTCTGCAAGGCTATGCATGCTGTGGAGGAAAGGGAAATAATTGAGCTTGAAACAGGGCCTAAGATTTAACTATCAGAGTAGAGCAAATAGAAATGAATATACTGCAAAACAACGTACCTTATAGAGTCGTATACTTTGTTGTAGGTAAACATATACGTTCTTAGGCTTTCCTCTTGAATTTTTCTGCATAAAAAGGAGCAACAACAATGAAGTAAAAAATTTCCAGGGCAAGATTCAAAGTTTTATAGTTTATCTTCTTGGAAAGGCTGAGCTACTCTGTTCAACATTTCAATTAAATATGTCTGCTTTCACACTATGGCAGTGACAGTTTCATAAATCAAAGCCAACTCTCGAAAGAAGTCAAGTCTCAACTGTACTCAAATCAATGCATCAAAACGAAGCAAAAATTTGCAGTTATGACTCGGGTTATCTACCATTCCTGTAACACAAAACTTCTTAATAGAATAAGAGTATGCTGACTAGGAATGGAAACAATCGTTATTTTATTGCAGTTATCATTAATTGCTAAAACTCCAAACAGGGAAAGCCTTAACTGCACTTATCGACTTATTTCAATTAAGAAACACTTTAATCGTTTCTATTTGATACTAACAACATTTAAAATGAAAATTACACTATACAGTAACATTTTTCAGGGAGTTTATACATGCAAGCTATGTAAAATAATTGTTTAACATTCCATCAATGTGTAACGAATCTGTTCTAGCAAACTGGAAAGTCCGTTCACTCCGTTTTATATAATTATTTTTCCTACCCACCTCTTCAGCATTTCCTTGACTTCGTCTGATTTACTAAACAAATTCCAGCACTAAAATGGTAAAAAGACATGCAATTAAACACGATCCACATTTTTAAAATAATGTTAGAAGTTACACGAGCACAGCAGAAAAGCAATAAAGTTTAAATTTTACGGTGGAAAAAATCCTAGGATAATTTAAGCTGTTATCTGGTCAGAACAACCAACTTTGGTGGAAAACTATTAAATTCTTGTCTGGAGCAACTTCCTTCTACTATACTCCTTATCAATCAAAATAAAATGTTGGAATTAAATATGTCTGCTTTCATACTATGGCAGTGACAATGTCATAAGTCAAAGCCAACTCTCGAAAGAAGCCAAGTCTCAACTGTACTCAAATCAATGCATCAAAACGAAGCACAAATTTGCAGTTATGTCTCAGATACTCTACCATTCCTGTAACACAAAACTTCTTAATCGAATAAGAGTTTGCTGACTAGGAATGGATTAAGAATGGACCTACCATTTTTTGTGAGTTTGCATATATGAAAAAAGCTTTGGTAGTAAGCAAACATGGTGTTTACAAAGCTCAGATATCTTTTTCGAGTTCAGGCCGTGATAAGGAAATATTGATGTGACTTTAAACATGCTTGCAAACAGGTTCTCGCTATTACGTCTATAATTTCTTTAATATTTAAGAGGTGAGTAGGAAAAATGATTTCATAAAAAGGAGCTGATTAATTTCGAAGAATGCTCCTCGTAATTAGCAAGCTCACCTTCACTGCGAGAATGTAGTTAGTGCATTTGTTCCAATCACCAGTCTTCATTGCTTTTGCAGCAGCAACAACATGCTCACGCATCGTCTCGGGTGGTCCTGCGAGAAGAGGTGTTTAATTAAAACTTAGATTGCCCTTAGACCAAGCAAAAATTCGCAATGGCTAGTTAGCTTGCTTGTCTGTGGTTAAGCCTCGACATTCGTTTAAAAATCCTCGCAATAATCTCATGATGAAGCCTTCCAAATAAACGTAATCGACGCAGCCTACATTCATCTTGCTTACTCGACACGTATTACGTACATACATACATACATACATAGTACATCTCCTGATGAGTGGGCAACCACGAAACAGGCTTGTAGAGATGCAGAGTTTAGTCTCTTGACTCTTTTCTTCATAATATACATACATACATACATATTTATAACGTTTTCTCTGCTACGTTGCAGAATGCTTGGCCTCATGGACCATAATGTTAAGATGATGCATGTTGCCGCAATTAGCCCACGACTCTACATCATTGGACCAACTCTATCTGGGTCGACTGCTCCTCCACACTTTCCTTAAACATTGCCTTTGGTGCATATATTGGCGAGACTATTCAAGCAGTGTTTAATGTGACCAAAAAGATCACGTTTGCCGTCTTCCAAGCAAGATGATATGGCACATAGATTTGTGAGTCCTTGGACAATGTCGATTTTTATGTCATCATTCCTAAAATTATCACTCTTGCTAAAACGTATCAAAACAACATCATCCAAGTAGATTTTGCTTGATCCTGTAGCTTATGTATGGATAGATGAAAACAGAAGAATGTTCGACTGAATAGTAGACATGAATAGGGTGTTCAATCCAGTTTCTGAAAACCAAGTCCAAAATCAATTGCAATACAAAAACAGATCAAAACACAGGAGATAATAAAAAAACACTTACCGACTAACGGTTGTCTTTCACTCAGACGCAACTGATGGTGGAAACTTTTGCTGATTATTCTCCTGCGGTGATCATACTCTCGAGCTAGCAAAAAATAGGGTCATTTTTACTTAAAAACAACAAACAACGTCCGAATCTATAACGATTGTGTAGCGCCACGTTTTAAAAATTTGCGAAAGAGTGAGGAGAGTCATCAGCTCTCTGTGATTCCAGGCAAAAGAAATCACGAGGTGTGGGCGCATCGAGAGGAAGGGCTGGGGTCGCACTGCTTAGATTAGTCCTGGGCTATTCAGTGGCACAGAAACCCATACCTTGCGAAGATAGCAAGCTGATGTTTCTATCAATCAATCGAAAACGTCGTACTTGGAGCGAGAAATCGCAGTTCATACATAGGGCGACGTCTTGTGTAATAAATCTAACTAACAGGATGACAACTCGTGTAATAACTAACCTGCCATGTAAGGAATTTCTAACAGCATTGCTGATGTCAAATAAACACATTCCAACAGTTCAAGATTGATGTGCATATGAAACGGCATCTACGTAACAAGAAAAAGAATTCAAGTGTGAAGCATAAGATATTACATAATAAGAGATCGTTAGGACCCCAAGATCCCCGGATTTCCAGACATATAGAACATAAGAATGAAATATGCAAAAATGCAGTGGCGTGTGGTACTTATGGATACATAGAAATAGACATAAGAAAATTTCAGCGCCTTGAGTAGAAATAATACACGTTTCGGGTGTAGCCCTTTATCAAAGTGACTTTGCGTAAAGAACAGAACACGCTAAAAAAGGATTTCACTAATCTTCCTTGAAGGCATGGAACGATATGCCAGCAATAATTGGGGGTATGCAGACACCCTGGCGCCATAAAAAGCACGAACTCCTAACAGACAAGTGTTTAACCAAACAGCTATTGAAATATAAGAGAACAAATACAATGTACGAAAAAATGTCCCTCCAGACTTCGCTTCTAGATAACACGAGATTCATCAAGAAAATCAAAGATGGAGGATTTTCTCTCTGTGCCGTACAATGGTCGAATTCTATTGCAGTAAGAATCGATCTAATCAAAGCACAAACAGATGAATAGGCTGATTTGAGAGAAGCAATACATCAACAACAACTTCATTAATAACCTCATTAACGTAGGAACACGTTGTTACTAAGGAGAGGGTCTCGGTGGAACAGAGAACCCTAAAAAAGGATTTTACTGATCTTTCTTGTAGGCATGCAACGATATGCCAGCAGACATTGGAGACATGCAGACACCCTAAAAATAACGACCTTCTAGCAGACAAAATCCTGAAGACTTACCAATCTTCGTTTCTCGATTTTCTCTTGCTCTGGTGATCTTTCTACTTGCTTCAGATTCATCAATCCCTGAAAAATGTTTCACAATTAAGGCTTTGGCCTAAATACCATGTTCTTATGATTAAAGACAAGTTACTCTCGAACAAAACAAAATTTCATGAAGATTCTGGAAAAATGGTCTTGCTCTAAAAAGACTGTTCAACGATTTAATATAAAACTAATATAATCATGAATATAATAATATAATAATAATGATGATAATAATAATATAATAATAATAGGGTAATTATATCAATATAATTTATAAATTTAAAAGTTCTTGGCAAGGAACAGGATATTTATCATAATCATTATCATTATATGTTTAAAGTGCATAACTATAATTCAAAATTCTATACACAATCTAAAATTTAAAAACCTATTTCAAAATGTTATACGCTAATCTAAAAAAATGAGTCTTTAACATTTTATGAAAGAACTCCTAAAGAATTCTATCTACAGCCATGCAAACGGGGCTAAAATCGAAACTTTTAGTTACCTGAGCTAACAGTTCCTTCGCTCTACCAGTCGACTGGATATCCAGCAATGCATTATGAGCATCACGAATCATACCGTGCCTGAAGGCACACAATCCTAGCTGCACCATTGTGCGATTATAAAGTATCTGCAAAGAAAATTAACCATGATTAACGATAAGCAAACAGAGTAGACAATTAAGGTATTTGTACTATCGAGACACTTAATTCTTGAGATGATATCACTCCAAATTACTCCTGAATTATATGGTGGCTGCAGGGAGAGAGCAAAATGAGGCTGTCGCAATACATTAAAAACCCGCACAAAAGAACCACCCTTGTTAAGAACTTTTAGGCTAAAATTTTCTTAGAATTTTGGTGAAACATTTATAAAGTTTATTAAAAACTAAGAGTAAAAGATATAAGACGTTGCTGGAGTTTAAAGCAAGTAATTTATGGGCCTTGTGAGTAGACTAAGCACTTTTAGCTTCATTAGTGTGCAATTTTAGACTCAAGGATTAAGAACCTTAGGCTAAGCTTGAAAAATGGAGGTTCTTTTATGCGGGTTTTTTTATTGTATTTCTTGTCTAAGATGTCGGCATAACCCGATTGCTGAATGCAGTAGGAGGCAAACAACAGTCATCGAATTATACCATATTAGGTTTAGCATACATAATCCCCCCTGATTAGACACAAATTGTCTGTCAGGGTCTACTGAGTATGCGCAGAGAAGTGGAGGCTTCAGATAGAGACAGGAATAGACTGAATACACAAGTCCCAGATATCGCAGCTACCATGTTAATTCAATTCGATATATACGATGTAAAACAACCTTGCTCAAACTGGGACTAATGGCCTGCTTTGATACCATTCTGTCACACAAATAGAGTGCAGAACATACGCTGATGAGGTTGGGAAGTGTGATACGATATTTCAGTTAAAAGCAAGGAAGCAGTAACTGCTTGTTATGCAATACGTCTTCAGTAACATAGGCAAATTCTGTATTTGACCGAGCAATGACTCTGTTTGCATTTTGACGTAAGCCAATCAAGCAACATGGGTTATACCATGTGGTAATAAATACAGCTCGTTGATTGGCTTTTCATAAAATGTAAACAAACGAATTGATGAATGGAATACAAAACTTGTCTATGTTGTTTACAGTAGGCTTCCTATTGGAAACTCACTTAAACAAGAGCAAATTTCTCATACAAGGTATCGTTACCTGTGTTGATATATCAGAGTGTTGGATAGTTTCTTGCAGATGTGAGATCAACATCAAGTCCCTTGCTTCGTAAAGTCTGTCATGCAAAGCATGATGGTATATATGACACAGCATAGAACGCGTTCTCACTCGATCGGAAGCGTTGGTGTAAATAAATTTGCATAATCT
>WUAR02034793.1:0-10033 GCA_015164055.2 Chrysaora achlyos
TGTGATCACACCTCGTGATTCCTTTTGCCTGGAATAACAGATAGCTGGCCACTCTCCTCACTCTTTCATGGCGAGTTGGATCTGGGTGGGAATCGAACCCACAACTGTAGATTGCCAGTCTGACTCGCTCGCCACTGGGCCATTCTCGCAACTATTACCCTGGGTGTATGATGCTTTCTGTTCGGTCAACATGGGCTTGTATTAGCTTGTGCTTTTATAGTTATTAAATTGAAAAAGTACTTCCAAGCAGTTTTTGGCAATGATTGTAAAAGGTAAGTTGATCGGCCGCAGTCAGAGGCGACCCGATAGCTTCTCTTTGTTCGCTCCTAGACTTACAGGTAGTGGTGGTCGCGACTCCTATCCCTGGTTCGAGAACTATTTACTCTCAATCCTACTCCCTATGCTGCGTGCTTAGCAAAGAGATATTGTGTACGATTCAAAGTCTTTGGTATCACTCGGCCAGGAATTGAACTCACAATCTTCCGAACGGGAGGCAAGTACTCTACCACGCGGCCATGCCACGGTTAACTATTTTAAAGTATTGAAAACTAATAAAATACAGGGAGACAGTATGTTACGAAATGCAGGAGCCAGCCTCTGGGACAAATCAATTTCCGAATCTTAAATCTTTATTGCAAAATTTAAGCAGGGTGCGAAATTTTTTTTACTCGAGATTGCAATGGATGCTTGATAAGGTAACATAACTTATTAAACCCTAGGGCAGTCCTGCAAGGCAGGACGAAATATTGGTAAAAAAAATTATTTGTACATATTGCTTCTGTTTCTGTTGTTTTGCGGGGTTCCTGCCTTATTTTATTAACGCCCTTCGCCACAAGCATCCTCCTAGATTCAACAAGCCTCTGCTGGTATAGTGGATTATCCTTGTTCTTATATTATATTTTATGATTGATAATTTATATTGTCGTTAACTGTTTTCAAATTTTTATTTCAAAATTGTAGTCATTCATCTTTCTCATGTTCATGGCCTAAGCTAGATAAGCCATGCATTCATGGTTCTACACTCTTAAATCTGAGACCTTAAAGTGAGCTTATGGTGAAGATATTCTAACAGAGATCATGCAGAATTGCCATGATTCCTTGGTCAAAGGAAAGCAAAGGCTTAATTACGCTGTGTAAACGTCCATTGTCCAACCATCCTTATGCATGGCATGCTCTATCAGCTTCCCCGTTCTTGACTTAGAAGAAATATAATCCGTTGAACTACTTACTTCTTCGTCCAGCTCTTTCGTCAACTTCGAAAGCTTCACACTAGAAGACCTAGACAGGAGATCCGAAATTCTTAATATCTTACGAGACAAAGTTTGGTAGCAAATAGTTGCCTAAGATAATATGGAGACGAATTGAATATATGCGTGCTATGTGTGCGTTGAATGGGAGGGAAAATAAACAACCCTTTAGGAATACTGAAGAGAAGGTTAAAAATTCCACATTAAGAAGTTTTTTACCAGTATTCCCTTAAACAATTAATAGAGATAGAGATAGAGATAGGAGATGGAGATAGGATAGCTTTCTAGTAATTGAGTATATAAATTGGCCGACTGCAGTCGGAGGCGACTCAAACCTCTTTCGTTTGCTGCTACCCCTACAGGTAGCGGTGGGTGTGACTCCTATCCTGGTTCAAGAACCACTTACCCTCAATCCTACTCCTTATGCTGAGTGTTCAGCAAAGGGGCATTGAGTACCAATTTTAATGTCTTTGGTATGACTCGGCCAGGATTTGAACCCACGACCTTCCGAACCAGAGGCGAGCACTTTGACTCACGGCATGGTCACGGTTTGATCTTTCTACGTATACACTAAACAGGGAATGTCCTTTCCGAGGAAATTTCTTATTGTGCGGTTCTGAATGAAAACTGTCTTTGCAAGAATTTACTTTCCAATTTTTGCTTAAGATCTGTATTCTATATCAACTAGAAATAAACCAAGAGTTGTAACTTACTTCTGTACATGCTCGATTTCATCCTTAGCTGTCATTTCAATGTGTAATTGTTCTTCTACCTCAGCCAGCTTTCTTTCTAATCGGGAGACCTAATCAATAAAAAAACTCTTTACTCTTGACCTCTTTAACTATTTATCTTTTCCTATTAATACTTGTAATTCTGACAGTATACCTTGCTCACAAACCCTGAAGAGGTCCTGCATGGCAGGACGAAATATTGGTAAACATTTTAAACTTATTGCTGTCGTTTTTGTATCGTTGCTGTGTTCCTGCCTTTTTATATTATTATCGTTCTTCGACGCAAGCATCCTTTGGATCCAACAAACGTCGCTTGGTACAGTGGTTTTTCCTTGCTCTTATAATACCTTGTTAAGTCGTAATTGCAATAGAATTAAGAGGGCCGCATTATAGTTATGCAGTTATGCGACGACAGAGGGTACACAACTACAATCCGTATCTTCTTTACAGCAATTTGATTCTTATCCCATAAATACGGCAAAACAATTTGAATTTTGAGGTCTCCTACAACCTGTATGCAAGACAAAGAGCAGAAACAAATTAATTTTCACCTCATTTTCAAGATCTTTGCTACGACCAGAGCCCTAAAATGGAGAAATAACTCCCGATAATAACAGATAAAACATGAAACTAAGTGATAAATAAGACACAATTACAATGTAGAAATGAGCTAGTCAGAGTCAAAATGTTATGTCACAAACCTTTCCGATTCCACCGCCCGCGAACATTCTAGAAATTGATAAAATGAAGTTAAGATAAGCAGGAAGATAGAATAAGCTTTATTCACTACGTCGCAATACAAAAGAACACAATAGAGAAGAGCAGAAAAAGCACATTAGAGCAGAGCAGAGCAGAAGAGAGCACACTAGGGCAGACAAAAGCACATAAGAGCAGAGCAGAGAGCATAAGAGAGGACAGCATAAGAGAGGAGATTACCGCAGAGCGGAGACGTGGAGAGCAGAGCCGATTGCAGCATAAAAGAGGAGATTAGAGAAGAGCAGAGCAAAGCACAATAGGGCAGAGAAAAGCAGAGTGAAGCACATTAGAGCAGAGCAATGCAGAGTAGAGCGGAGCAGAGGAGAGCACAGAAGAGCACAGCAAAGCACAATAGGGCAGAGCAGAACAGAGCAGAACAGAGCAGAGAAGAGCAAAGCACATTAGAGCAGAAGAGTCAAGCATATTAGAGCAGAGCAAAGCAATTTAAAGAAGAGAAGAGTGCATAAGAGGAGATATTACAGCAGAACTGAGAAGTGGAGAGCAGAGCAGATTACAGCATAAAAGAGGAGAGGAGAGCATAAGAGAGGAGATCAGAGCAAGAGCGAGGCAAATCACGGTAATCATTAAGAACAATAGCTTACTGATGCTCCTTTGAAAAGGTGAATCCAATGAAAGGTAAATGATTGCCGGCAAAAGCCTGTCGGATAAAATAATCAAGTTTAACATCAAATATTCAAAATTCTCAACGATGCACCCCCCCCGGAAGTTAGACATAATTCCATGCTACTTGTAACTGAACCATACTTGCAAACTTGTGAATAATGATGTATCCAGGGGGGAAACGACGGCTGATGACTGGGCAAATAAAAATTGCCTACTTATATAATTGAGAAACTCGCCCTTAAATTAAACTCTACTCTATTTCAAGATATTAAATTATGGCAGCATTAGCCACTGAAGAACTCATTAAGTCAGCTCATTCACTGGTGCAGGATAATCGACGGTCTCACCATGGATAACTTAGGGCTGCTACGTGAAATATAATGAACGGTGTGAGTTGTACCTGTGATACGTCGAAAGTTTCTTCGCCACCATCCGGTTCAGGGATATCATCAAAATTCGAAGTGTCCGCATCACCAGATAATTCAGGAACAACTGGAGCTACAGCTACAAGAAGAGAGGAGAAAATTTGATAAAAATCAAATAAAGAAGCACATCAGAAGTCTGAGCACTTTTAATTTTTATATATAAATTTAACATATATGAAAATCAATACATATGAAAATTAAAAAAGGATTTAGTTGATTAAAACAGGTTGACGAAAACTATTTGTTTAAAACTTACTCATTGTACATATATACACGAAATTAAAAACTGGTTTAAAAGACTGGTTCCCAAAAGCTGGTTTATAACAACTGGCTGGCCAAAACTGGTTTATAAAAACTGGTTCATTAAAACTCGCTTATAAAAACAGGCTGGCAAAACTGGTTTATAACAGCTGGTTTATAAAAACTGGCTTAGGAAACTGGTTGATAGAAACTGGTTTATAACAACTGAATGATAAAAACTGGTTTGTCAAAACTGGTTGGCAAAAACTGGTTAATAAAAACTGGTTGGTAAAAACTGGTTAGTTAAATCTGGCTGGTAAAATCTTGTTGGTAAAAACTGGTTTATAAAAACCGGTTCCTTACTTGATCGAATACTCTGCCAGTCCCAGAGATCGTTTTTAAAAAACCGGTGAGTCTTGATTTCTTCTATTCCTTTCCTACCAAGTCGATTACGCCTGACAAGAGAAAATGACAAATATCAATATAGGAAAATCAACCATTATTGTTAGGCCTCTATTTTGAAGCCTCATGTTAAGTCTATGCCAGCAACTGGTAAGGCAGCTTACCTATCTGTTAAAAATGCACATATCAATTTCTTTGCTGACGGTGACATCTCGATATCAACTGGAAACTGCAATGATTTCTCGTGATCCATGATTTTACCTAAAAGGCAGGAAAGCAAAACAGGAATTTAATTTTGATAGAAATGTGGTAAATTCTGTCATCACAATGCAGAATTTACATAGATTAAGGCATTACGGTGCGATTGTTACTTATATGGAGGTCTGGAACAGGGTCCTGGTATGACGCAATCAATTTCGTCTTTTACACGGTCGTCACTTAAAAACTCTAACACATATTGAAATTTGTGACTATTCAACTCCCTCTGCATTTCAAAGCGCATTCTTTATAGAGTAGCTGCACGCATGATAAAATACTTACTGTAAGTTCCGACCAGTGAGTCAGCATAAAATGGCGTTTCACCTGAGATATAGAAGATAGCAACATATTATAGTCAACTGTTTGTTTATTTATTCATTTCAGATGTTTAAGGAGGGTAACCCTTCAGCAATAATGATTTTCAAGGGCTCATCAATGCTGATCCCTCCATTTACAAAAACATAAAAAAAAACATAAAAAAAAAACAATTATTACAAAAAATAAATTAACCTAATAACAATTTGACATTACAATCTGAAATAATTATCTCCAATATAAGAATACCAAAATGGCAACACCTATATACAACTAATAAACCAGGCTTTGTTTAAAGCTGTTCAGGGAGGATGCCTGCTTATGTTGATGTTAATGTTGATTGGTATACGTATGGGTTTATGCGCTAGGCGCCGAGAGACCACTGAATAGCCTTGGGTTAATCTAAGCTGTACGACCCTAGTCCTTACTCTTGATGTGACCACACCACGAGAGGTGGCATTCGCTCTCCTCACTCGTTTACAACAGATTACGACTTAGGCTCGGAGCTTAAAACCCTTACTCCAGGATTGTGCGTGCTCATCACTCTGTCACCCGCACTACAGTCTAGAGAAACAAGAGGGGTTACTCCATACAGTATAGCTAATTCCAGGAAATGTAGCTAATTTAATTTTACCATTCTCTCTGCCCGAATTAATTTACAAACTTCTATTGAACCGGACAGTCAATATTAACCTTACCAGCAAGTCACTAGTCTCTTAGCATGCGGGTACATTGCCGGACAGTAGGAAGTTTCAGAACCTGATAATTTTCAGAACCCGAGAATTTCCGTATACACTATGCCGGTACGAAAAGCATACGATCATGACGTCAACGCGCCATTACTGAACTTTTATGCTAAATTTCCGCCTCGAGGCGCATCCGGCATAAAACAGTACCGTATTCAGCCGTTTACACTATGCCGTACTCGGTTAGAGTTCCATGTCAAAACTGTGCCGTCAAAGTGTAGACGCAAGGCCAAAACGGCACGGTTTCGTACCGTATTCGTTTCGTACCGGCATAGTGTAAACAGGGATTTAACGAGGTTTAACAATAATCAAAAATTCACCGTCGTTGAACAAAGAAAATCAGTTTCCTATTCAATTTAGACAAACCTGGCACTGGATTTCCAGGTAAACATACTCCTATGGGAATTGAGAAGTTCTGAAATCTATGAAATTGACATTTTTCAATGATTTAATTAGAACTCTGTAATTTGCAGCTCTGACTTACCAACAAGCATTTCATACAAGAAAACTCCAACCGACCACCAGTCGCATTCTCGCCCGTAACAACCTTCTCCTCCTTGTGACTGTAACACCTAGGCGTTCAATGGAAACTTAGCTAAGTGAAAAGTTAATATATTTAGATGTGTCAATCCTGAGTAGAAAGTTGAATATAAACTGTACCAATCGTAACAAAAAAGTAAAAGTCCCAGGGGGGACTTCCTATAGTGGGTGACGGGGGGTCAGACACTTTTGGGTTTGAGAAAATGTGTTTAGTATACCTTTTTTGCTATTTTGGCTATTTTGTGTATAATTAATATAATTTTGGGGGTTGTTCCGGACAACATCTGACAAATTAGTCCTAAGATGAGTCTTTCTCTAAATACTGCAGCACATTGTTGAAACAAAAAACAATGATTCCTTTACTGAGCTCAGCATAACAGAAAGTAGTTGCTACATGCCATTTCTGGCTTGAATTAAATGAACGATTTTAAATTCATTTTACATCAAATCCTGTTCTGCTTAGTTGGGTCTGCTTGTTTGCTTTAATTCCGTACTCTTTAGCGATAAGTATACTTTTGGGGGTAGAAATTTGCAAAATTTAGTATTTTTTTTGGGGTTTTCAAAAAAAGCTGTATCTGGCCCCACTGTCGCCAACTATAGGAAGTACCCCCTGGGGTAAAAGTACAACTATCCCATGACCATTGATGATTGACTTTGACTATTGACTATTGATTAAGATACAACAATAAATACAAGAACTAAATATATTTACTTCATTAAGATTGACACACTAAAGTAGGTATGTCCGAAAATAAGTAAAATAACAAAACAAACAAGTAAAATTACAGACAGATTACATCATTGAGCGTCCTATTAAATGCCAGTACAGAGGTCGGTTTGGCGTAATAGGCCCTAGGTGGTTAATTGAATGAGAACTTGGTAAATTAACCAGATCAGCCAGAAGTTGCAGTAGAAGACAATTAACACATACCTCTGGTGAAATATAATCAGGAGTGCCGACAGCTGTGTCTGATCGAACAAGTCCATCCTGTAAAAAAAAGACATTAAAATATAAATATATAGCTATTTATCAACAAATTTATATAGAAACAATGGAGAATAATTTGGTTGGAAACAAGACTATAGCTTTTCTGTGAAATAGAATGTGGCAGCATTTACCGTACGAGATAAAAGACCCCAGCACCCTTCCAATTTTTAAAAAGCAAATAAGGTGCTGGATTTCGGATTTTAAGCAAGAGCTTTGATAGTAAGTAATGATGTCGTTTACAAAACTTCATTATTTTTTGTCGTTTTTAGTTATGGCCGTGGTGAGAAAGGAGCTTTTGACGTCATAGCAGGGACTTGTCTAAATTCACTGACCAATTAATAAAAGAAAAAATGGGCCTGGGACAAAGCCTGGCGTTAGCTTAGAAATTTAAAATACAATTATTACGCATTGTATGGTCTATGGTATGTGCCTTTGGCGTCACAAACTCTTCCTTTGCACAGCCATAACCATAACGACAAAAGGTATTGGCGTTTTGTAAACGTCATCTTCACTTACTATCAAAGCTCTTTCCATAAATGCGAACTCACAAAAAGTGGTAGATCCACTCTAAGAGCAAGGGCATAGAGAAAGTTATCACTGTCCTTGAAAAAAAACTCAAGCGACCTACCTTGTCCATTTTCATGCAGGTTCCGAAATCTGCAAGTTTCAAATGTCCATCTCTATCCAACAACATGTTGTCTGGTTTCACATCTCTGAGAAATTTAAACGAGTTTAACGCATCAATTTTAATAACAAGATTTAATTTGGAGATTAATTTTATCCATATTACTGTTGCTTTTGCTGTTTTGTGTTGTTCCTGTTTTTTAGTAAAATCGTTCTTCGCCGCAAGCATCCTCTCGGAGCCAACAAGCGTCTGTTAGTATAGTAGATTTTCCTTGCTTTTATTTGTTTATTTACATGAGATACACGAAAATATTTCCGAGTAAATAGAATTATTGTACAAGAGGTTTAAGGAGTAGCTAATGTGCGATTAGAATATTTTAGATAAGTAATTCCGTTTTTAGCTGTTTAAGATAGATCATTAGCAATGCATGGATCGAAAGGACAGCCCATTATATACACAATTTCTCTTTAAAACGAAATCATGGGTTTGCTTCCGATTTGAATGATCCTAGGATACAATAATATTTTTCTTCCTCCGCTGAACAATAAACTCAAAATAACATAGATATATTGGCATTCTTACACTTTTCCAAGACTCTTCGATGGATTTTGATTTGTATAATTTATTTAATGTTATTATAAACAATAGTTATATACACTAATTTAAACCAACAGAACGCATCTTCAAAGATTGCATGAGACAAATCATTTGCTACAAAAAGGAACATGCGCATTTCTTAGAGAAGAACCAAGTTTTTATCGAATTTTTGAATTGCGTGGTATTTTGGGCTGTTTTAATTTCATCTGGAAGTGAATTCCAGATTTTTGGTCCTTGGAAACCTAAAGATTTGATACAATTATTGGTTGTTCTGACCTTTGGAATTTTGAGAGAGTTTTCTATTCGGAGATTGTGACTTATTGATTTTGGTAAAAAATAGGCTTTCATAAGAAGAATGTTAAGAGTTTTTTCAAATTAATTCGAGAGTCGCATTGATTGAATATAGATAGCAGTTTCTTTTGATTTTGTTTGTAGGTTTTCATGAAAGGATGAGTAGTCGATTAATATTATCACAAAGCGCTCTCGTTTACCTTCTATAGTTTATTCTCGCATCCTTTCTCACATACCATTCATATTAATGGGTAATAAATAGCTTAATGGTTTGCAGCTATTTAAGCAATCATTTTACAGTTTTCGAATATGAAAGATAATACATCTATGCAACAACTCGTACATAATTTGCGATTCGTGAAATTCTACAAAAAAGTGAAATCAACGAACCTGTGAATGAACCCCATTGAATGAATACCATCTAAAGCAAGGACAACTTCTGCAATGTAAAACTTGGCCCATTTCTCCGGAATATCATAGTTGCTCATCAAGTTCACTAGATCTCCACCTAAATATAAAATAAATAATATCGAAAAGAGAAGTTGAAGCCTTGATCGTTTAATTTCCATCAGATTATTAAATATTCTAACTAAAAATATTCACAATCCAACTCTAATGTGAAGGATAGTCCAAACAAGACACATATAACGAAAACTGAAATTGTTTTTTCTTCCAAAGATAAGGGTTCGTAAGAAAATGGATGGGTGTCAAATTTACCCCTCAAAACATTGTATCGTCATATCTCTTATAATTTCGTTGTGAGATTTTGTTTCCAAAATCTTTTAGTTGATCCCGCGTCTTGTACGAAGTTGTAATTTGATAATTAGTGACCATTGTTTTAAGGACCGCGCAACTGTCTAATCTTAAAACTAAATATTGTTATCTCAATACGACCTACTGTTAACTAAATACTGTTATCTTATAATTTCCGAAAGGTTTATTACATCAGTTTTAATAATTGACTAATGTTTACGGACTGAAGCCCAATTATGCGTCAAAATTACTAAAATTGAAATTGATAAATTTGAAAAATATCCAATTTAAATCAATTCAGTTTTATTTATGGATTTTATGAATTTCAAGTTGTTTTATAAAGGTATTAATGTCGTCCGCTGGAGTCTAAAATTGCACACTAATTCAGCTAAAAGTGCTTAGTCTACTCACAAGGCCAATAAATTACTTCCTTTTGAACTCCAGCAACGTGTTATAATCTTAGTTTTTAATGAACTATATAAATGTTTATCATCA
>WUAR02034904.1:0-10033 GCA_015164055.2 Chrysaora achlyos
TATTGTGTTCCATAGGATGTAATTAGCACTAAACATGATTACAGATTTCTATAGTAATTAGCTGTTTACACACATTTCGCACAATCCAAAGATTAAACCCAAAGTAAAGCCCTTCTGCCTGCTTACAACCTACTACAAACCTCGCAATAGCTAAAAAGCTGGAACCGTTAACACATGGCCAGAAATTCATACTGGTACATGTACTGACGTGCACATGAATCACACTATTAGATTAACATGTTTTCCAAATTATTTGACATTCAGCAACTTATTACAGAAGGAAACACTTATGATTATTACAAAACTATTATGATAGTAGTAAATAGGCCTATAAAATATATGACATACTAACAAAATAAGATGCCAAGGACGCCGGGAGGAACCGAGGCAGTAGTAATTTAATCTTATAACAGTACCAAAGAACAAGTTAAATTAATTACAATGAGAGATTAATTATTGCAATTTTAACTTTAAATTTGAATTCAGCATTAAGAAAGAAGAACAGAACAGTTAAAATACAAATAGAAAGTATAAGAAGAGGCGAGAGAAGAGGAAAATAAACGGAGTGGGAGACAAACGACTAAATCTTCTTTTAAGGTTAGTTCTTGCTTGGAGGACATCAAATTATTTTCTTGCAGCTTGCCGTGTATCATAGCTGTGTCTTGATGTTGTTTTTTGGAAGAGCTGACTACAATGATTTTTACAGAGAAAAAGACACAATTCAAGCTATGACGTCAGAGAGGTAACCTCCTTTAGACGAGGCGATGATTTCTGTTTTCCCGAATAGGAGGCCTTGGGAGTTGTTGTGCTTTTCTGGTTCCCATTTCCTCCTTCCGTTTATTTCCAAATTTTAGAAGCGCGTTTGCTTGGCCGCTCTGGTTATGTTGAAATGACTATCCCTTGGACACCGATTGGAGATGTCAAGTATGCTGTGGGTAAGAATGTTGAACGGAAATTCTCCTTCTGAAGCTTTATTTTTTAATTGAATTGTCTTTGCTTCACCTCAATCTTCGAGTCCGTCCTTTCTGTATGGGCCTAATCTCCATTTTCCCTTGTTATTCTGGGCCCTGCCTATGTGGCCAGCTCTCATCTCTCTTGCCTGTGTAATCTCACTTTGCATCCAGGTCAGTTGAACATGTTTAAATATTTGTTTCTGTGCAGAAAACGAATTGGCGTAAAATTCTGGATAGCTGCTAATAGGTACACTTCCTTTTTTAGCTATCTACCAATATCCAGCCAAATCCGAGCATCAGCTTTCTCTAGAGCTTGGCGAGTTAGTGCGTCTGAAGGAAGCATGTGGAGGTATGTCTTATGCATCTTAGGTTTCAACAGTTTTCCTTTAATCAGTGTTGCAATGTATCTTATGATCCTTTCCAGGTTATTGGGAGTGGTTTCATTATATAAGTATATATCTCTTTGGTTGCATGATGTCAGGTCCAGTTCCACATTCTGCCTGCATTCTGACTTGCTATCAAAGAAATATTTCTTGTTTAAATTTATTGGGAAATGATTTACACTTCACGCCAAATCACACTCTTGAGTGTATTCAAAGTTGTTACTGATGCTGCATGCTAAAGTGCTTCCTGTTAGTAATCCTAAGATCACAATATCCAGTGAAGCTTAAATATTATGTATTTATGCCTGATCAGAGTTGCTCATCCAGGGTGTAATACAGAAAACTTCAAAATGTGCAACGATAACTATATCTGTCAACTGTATTATTCAAATTGGTTCATTTAATTTAGAATTGTTCTCATCCCTCTTGTAGACTGGTACAGAGGGTTCTCATTGAAAAACAAGAATGCCTGGGTAAATCAAACATTTTATGTGACCCATGTTTTGTATTGTAGCCACAATCCACTGGTTATTGGTGCCCTTGAATTCTTGAGCGAAACAAATCTTTCACAAAATTGCTTACTGTTTTATCAACTGTATATGTTATAAGAATTTTAATTCTAAAATGTTATCACCTTTGAGATGCGGCTGTTTAGAGCAGCTGGTCAAAAAAAGGGGTGCAACTACTAAATATCATAATTGATTCCATGGCTGCTCAAATCTAGTAAAAAAAATAAAGCAAACTGAATGATGTGCCTTCAATTTTAAAGCTATGATATGTTTTGATATATTATGGTATTTGAACATATCATGTCAATATAACCAATCTTTTTTCCATCCAGGGAATATTCCCAGCATCTTTTGTTCATGTAAAGGACTACAACCTTGAAAAGTCTGAGTGAGTATAAGTCCCCTTTAAGCATCTCTCCATTTCAGGAAAATTTAACTTAAGGCACATTCAAAGAAAATGGATGGATAGATGGATGTGAGTTGAAAAAGATTTCGCTAATATTGGCTTGCTACGTACATGTCTTTAATTATTTTCCAGCATTTGCAATCTGAAACTTTTAAAATATCAAATGATACACATCTAGAAGAAGTGGCTAATATTTTTATTGTTGTTTTAGTTCACTGAGTTCATGGTTCAAAAATTTACATATATGTTGGATTAGAATTAGAATAATCTATTTTGCCTAATATGTGTTGCATCTCTAGGTCCAGTTCAAGAGACACAAAGAAAGAACTACCAATTGTTGAAGAAGTAACTGCTGTTTTACGAGAATGGGGTACTATGTGGAAACAGCTTTATGTGGTAATACAACATATTCAAGACACTTCAACCAAAAAGTTGTTCAGCTTTGTATAATTTCATCTCTTATTCTCTAGCCTTTTATTCCATCATTTAGAAAGCTCAGATTTTTAGAAAAAAATGTTGTATTAAAAAAAATAAGGTGAATATAGGAGGGCCAGAGCATGCACAAGCTTGTAAGAGTGTTGATAGAAGAAACTGGAGAAGTAAAATGATCGGTGGAATAGTATGATTCATCAGCTGTTCACCTGTAATCAGCGTTTCAGGGGTTTAGTAACAGAACGCTATAAGACCACAGGCACTCCAATACCTGTAATGGGTAATGGGTGTGATAACAAGAAATGCAGATAATTATGTAGAGCTGAGCCAGGTTTTATAATCCTGATTAATTTCATAGAAACGAGATGTGGAACTTTTTCACGATGTCAGACAGCTTATGATGGAGCTAATGAATTGGAGAAGACAGATTATTTCTGGCACATTAACGGCTGTAAGTCCTCTTCTCAGTTGGTACAGTTTGATTTGTAACTACTTTTGATGGCTGTGAATCTATATTTATTTAGCCCCTCTTCTAGCCCAAGTTTGACTAATAAATGCTCTCTCTTTATTAAGCCAGTAAAAGATTTCATAGCTTTTGTAGTGAAAAAATTACATTATATAAGTTTTACCTGAATGTTGGAATAATTCCCTCTCTCTAGCAAGGCCCCTTATTACTTTGTGCCCATATCTAGAGCCTCTTAAGTTAAATAAATCCCTGTGTAAAGCCTTAGAGGTTTGTTTCAAATCTTTGCATAAAATATCCAGCTACTTCCTTTTTCTATCTGTCTTATGATTGTTGATATAGTGCTCATGGGAGTTGGAAAAATATCTGGTACATCAATAAAATATATATGTATTGCTATTACTGCAAAAAACATGAGGTGCGCATTTATCCTCTAACCTTGTTCATGTTTTTTGATTGTAGGATCAAGTTCAGCAGTTGAAAAGTCAGATTGCGAATAAGATTGATTATGGAAACAGGTGAGTGATTGTCATCTGTATATGAGATGTAGATTGAGTAAAACATGAACCAAATATCCCATCGATCAGGTCCACTTTTTGACTGTGCTTTGCTTTGGCTCTAGCTTTATCAAAATTCTTTTTTTTTTAAGGAAACTTGGCCTGGATTTGATAGTAAGAGACAATGCTGGCAATGTCATTAATCTTGAAGAAACTGGAGTTATAGAACTTTACAAGAGAGTATGTATAAAAGATCTTGATATTCGATTTTGCAGTTTAACTTGATTATGAGATTTAATTTTATCTGTTTTTTTAAAAGAAACTTAAAATCGGGTTGAAAGATGCATTCTCCAATCGCCAGTTATTAAAAATAATGTCCTTCTAATTAATTTTTGCAAATGTTTTCTTCTAGCATCTTGAATCTTCTCAGAGAACTCAGATAGATGTAAGCCTGTTTTCATGTTAATATATGGTAATTGTTACAGTATATCTGGAATTTGTTGATACTGATTGTACATTCTGAAGCACTGCAATCAGTAAAGAGACATAGCAGAAAGCTGAAAACAAGTTGGCTAAGCTCTACAAATTGAGAACTTGCAGCGTTAACATAAATCTTGATATTCGGGGCCTTAATGTGTTCAGTAAGCCAATGACAGGGCTGCTTGGAGGGCCACTAAGTGTACATGTAAGAAGCAAAGGAATATTGGATGATAGTGAATAAGTACATAATTATATTACAAGTTGCAATATATTTATTTATAATTTTCAACCGCAATTATTAGTCTTTCTTATAATATTTCCTTGCTGTTTTAAATTCATTTGGATAATTGTTCTTGAACTTTTTTTAATGTCTAATTTTTATAGCCTGAGGGAAAGAAGACAAGAAGCACACCCCTTGCTGCTTATAGTAGTCACAACCTGTATGTGAATGTGAAACACGTGGTTTGCAAAATCGGGGATGATGCAGAGGTCTACATCGGCCTGTATAATGGGAGAAATAATGCCTTTATAAGGTTTGATAATCACTTTCTGTTTACTGAGCCGTCAGTAACCTGAAAATTTTTGATTTGAATTTTGTGCTTTTGCAAACACGTTCAAGGCATAGCAATTGGAAAATGTTAGTTCTGTTGCCATCATGCTTTCCCCTTTTGTTGATTGACTTGTTGTTTGGTCTATACACTTGCTATCTTGGGAAAGTATTTGTTTTAACCTTGAGTAGCGACACATCACAACTGCACAGGCTAATCTATTAGGATCCTTGTCCTTCATTTCTTTCACTACCTTGTGGGATTCCTATAATCTTTGCCTGGAAAAGTCAAAGCGGTAGGAAATATTCTGCTCATATTTAGTTAGCTGCCAGCCTTTTTCTCACCATACTGGTCAGTTGAGCATGGACAGATAGTAGAGAAATTCATTTTCTTATATATATTGTTTCTTTTTTACTTTAGTGAACATTTTATTGTGAAATGGGACAAACTGGGTATGCCGAAAGACTTGGAGAAATTGCATAATCTGTCTTGCTTGTTTACGGTAATAAATAAACACAACTCAAATTAGTTGCTTTGCTTTGATTTTCACGGAGGCTTCTTGAGGTTTGGGAGGGAATTGATCATGGAGATGGAATTTGAACAGTACGTTCTGTTTATTAGACTGAATATGCTCGCAAGTCTTTCTGTTGCGTAGGTGCTAAGATTTACAATGCATCTATTAGCATCAGGAAAAGGAATCTATAAGTGCTTATCACAAAAAACATTTTACCTGAGCAGTTTCATATTTTATGTATCATATCATATCACCGTTGTTAATAAATCCTGTATAAAGATTGATATTATTGTTTTTGTTATAAGTATTATTGTCATTACTAATGTTGCACATTGTTTTCAATTTGTTCCGTTTTCTAGGACTTGGGTTCTAAGGACCTTGAACTGGACAAGCTGTTTCTTGTTTGTCAAATCATCAGAACAGGTAATTCTTATTGGTGAAATGCCGTTATATGTTTTGGGATTTTAAGTCAATTACCTGCTAAAGTCAGAAGATATACATTTCCTTTAGATAATGGGACTTTCTTTAGATAATAGGACTGTTAAGTAATCCAGGTGAAAGGTTTATCTGTTATAATTTGGCCTGGTCCGGAAGCTATAAAGCCAGATAATCACAGTAAACAGTTAAGTTTATTTTGCCCAGGACGTGATCCTAGCTAGGCCAATGCATCTGTCCACTTATCACGTTTATCCCAGTCTTTTCCACAAGCATTATTGACACTGTTTCTTATTCTTGGTCGTAACATACTATTTCTTTAAATGTAGATTCAAGTTGAGTATTTCTTTCCATAACAGCCATTCATTATTATATCTAATGCTTTGTTTTCTGCTTTTTCCAGGTCGCATGTTAGTGAAGGATACCGACAGCAAGCGGCTCACTCAAAGACTACGCAGACCGTTTGGTATTGCAGGTAATACCTTCTTGCAGGTAATACCTACTTGCAGGTAATACCTACTGCGCTGTTTGTACTCTGCAAAGTCAATTAAGTGATCATCAGACATTTGCTGACACAGATTATAAGGAATGTTTGGATTCAGGACGAATTCAAATATGAGCACCAAAAGTGAAACAACTGAGTTTAGATTGTAAGCAATGAATTTGACAGAGTTTTGCTCTCAATGGAGGTAAAAAGTCTTCCTTCAGCTTGTGTGAAAAGGCAAGGCGTAGACTGCAAGAAGAAAAATAACAGGGCTAGTCATGGTGGAAGCGAGAAACTTGTTTGCTAAAAACGAGCCTAGCACTAAATAACTGCCTTTGTTGTCTAGATTTTAAGGCAAAGTTTTAAGATAAGTAATTTCGCTAGCCTGAGAACTGCTTAAAAGTGACGTCTAGAACTTAAAAGTGACGTCTGCAACATAGGAGTCGTACTCAAACTCGTCCCGAATCTAAAACTCCCTTTTCCCTCATGTGTGACATGTCGCAATCGCATTATATTCACAACTTGGAATTCGACAAGGAATATGCAAAGGGCTTACAAGTCTAACCTGCTTACTCAAGTATATTTCAAGTAAATATACATGTTTTCTTCCTGCTAGATGAGAGAAGGCAATAGTCCTTGATAGCAAACTACACTTCATTCTAAATATACTGTAAGTGAAACGAGATAACAACAGCATATTTCACCCTGATATATCGACTTTCAGTGATGTACGTCAGCGATATCATGCAAGGAAAAGTAGAAGACTATGAAGACAAAGAATATTTTCTACAGCTGCATCAGTAAGTCAGTCATTTCATCACTTGCAACATAAAGAGAGAATTGTTATCAGACGAGGTTCCCGAACTTCATGACTAGTTATATCAATGTAGCTTATGCTTTAACATAGGAGAGTTCATTCATCAGTTCTTTTGTTTACATCATTTGATAGCTAATCGACGTGCAGTATTCATGAACACGAGATATGTAGCTTGATTGGCTGATGTCAAAATATAAACATCACTGCTGACTCAAATCAGAAATTCTCCTATGTTGAATGCTTGTTCACTGAACTAGCTATATTAAAGACGATGAATTGATCGGTTTTCTTCTTTCTTTAGATGCCAGGGAGATGAATTTATCGATGCCTTGATCCGCAAGACTGTAGCACGAGAACAAGACAAGCAGTCTAATGATCAAGGTAAAAATCGTAGGCATCAAACTTGTTAAAGACAGAAACGTTTTCAAGAATCTACACTTGGTTTTCAGATGGCTTACGTAACTATCAGTCGACTGCAATCTCACAGAGTATTTCTAATTAGAATAACATAACCTCATAATTAAATTAATTACAAGAGTTCTTCTTCTTTCAAGTGCCGTGTCCTTGCTCGACGTTGCCTATCATTGCTTTCCACAGCTTTCTATCCTAGGTTTGTATCAGCAACCTGCGCTTTGTCACACTCGTCCTTTCATCTACCGGCATTCCCTCCGCAACCGATTGGCACAGGCTCGCCATGAAGGTCACTCTCGGTCTCTCCCTCTGCTCTTTTTTCCTTCAATTTGTCCCGTCAATCAAATTCTCTCGATGTCTAAACTGACATAACGTCTATGCTATATTCATTTTGTTTCTCAGAATTCCACGCTTTCGCAATATGCAGACAAAATTTTTTTAGAGGTCCCAGTATACCCAACCTGTCTCTTAAGGGTTGACCTGAGTAAAGCTTGTAGATGTTTTGTCGTTAATTTACTATGAATTTGAACTGTATTTTCTACTCTAAGCTCTATTTTCCCTTCAGCATTTCATACAATCTTATCAGTGTAGTCAAAATTCATTTCAGTTAATCAAACAATTAAAAATGACGGTATTTTCAAATTTTATTTCTTTCAGGCATTTGGATTTCATTGCAAATGTTGCATGGCGAAACTGTCTCAGTACGTCACCATAATGCATTCTTTGTAATAGATACAAAGGCTCTAATGAAATAATCCATTCATCTAATAATCCAATACATTCAATAAATCCAAGTTTAGGTTGAAGTTAAAGTTAGTTAAAGTTAAAGTTAAAGTTAAAGTTAAAGTTAAAGTTAAAGTTAAAGTTAAAGTTAAAGTTAAAGTTAAGGTTAAAGTTAAAGTTAAAGTTAAAGTTTATGTTTATGTTTATGCTTATTTTTAAGTCAAAGTTAAGTTTAGGTTTAATTTCAAGTTTAAATTCAAGTTTAAGTTTAAGTTTGAGTTTAAGTTTAAGTTTAAGTTTAAGTTTAAGTTGATTTTATGTTTAAGTTTATGTTCAAGTTTAAGTTTAAGTTTAAGTTTGAGTTTGAGTTTGAGTTTAAGTTAAAGTTAAGTTTAGGTTTAAGTTTAAGTTAAAGTTTTAGTTTAGGTTTGATTTTGAGGTTCAGCTCGACTTTGAAGTAGAGTTTTATTTAAGGGTCTCATACGGGGCAGAAAATATTCCAAAAGCATATGTATTAGATTTTTAAAAAATAGATTGAACCAGTAACTGTTGCTGCTTTTATCAAGAATCACGAGCGTCCTCTTTACTGGCCAATTTTTATTGCAGTTGAGATTAACAAGCACCTAGCTCTTATATTATCAAAACATCTAAAACTTTTCTTGCTCCTTCGCAGGTACGAGAGGATCACCCTTCTCTTGTTAACAAGTTCACTGCCATCGCACGAAAACATGGATTTCCTGACGTCATATTTCCTGGTAATTATGAACCGTGGTATTTTTCTAATTTAAACGTTTAATTTTACAAGCGAGGTATCATCTAAGCTAGTTTGTTATAGCTATTTATAATATCAAACCTTTGAATTTCGAAACGTTTTAATTGCGACCGTGTGCAAGTAATGCTTTCCAGGAATAAGACCAATGTTTGAAAATCTGAATTAGGAACATTCATGGCACATTTCACAAGTTAAAGATAGATTTAGAACATTGTTGTAAAATTATAATATTGTCCATTCTTTCATTATCACACCTTGTTTAGTGTGACATTTTCCAGGAAAATTACTTTTTGGAAGTGTAAACGAAATACATTTTTTTCTGCCTGCTATTGTCTAGACTGCTTTTCTAACTAGGCTTGGGTTTGGTATGGAACTTGCAATTACAATTTTATTATGCTTAGTTGGTTTTGCATGATTCAATGCGGATGATATACTTTAAATTTCAGGTTCATATTTATGTCATTTAGTTATTATGTTTAAGACGTTGGTTGATCTCTGGTTATGAGGAAAATATGTTTTTTTTATTACAGGTGATACAAGAAATGATATATACATTACGCTGATGAGTGGGAATTTTGAACGAGGTACTAGCTCCAAATACAAAACCTTACCTTGTTTCATCTTTCTTATCATGTCGAGAAAGTTACAGTTTATTAAAATTTACGGTGACTGTAACATTGTTAAATTGTTAAATTGAGTGTATTTTGAACGAAATTTCCCTTCAACACGAATTACGAAGAAATACTAACGAATTAAACTTCCATATATAAAATGGGGAAACACTATGCTGCTAAATATTGGGGCTGTCTTTTCGAATGAATTTCCTTTTTATTCAAATTGGTTAAAAAAATACCTTACTTAAAGGATCTTTTTATTTGTTTTAGTAACAATCTATTATCAATCGTAAATTTGGTATGTAGCTATTTGATCATAGTAAAGCCCAATTTTATGTGATGTTGCTCTATAAATCAGAAGCATTACTCCTTGGCTATTTAGTGGTCCCTCTACGCTAGCGAACAATCCATAACTTTCTAAAGTATTAGGTATTTATACCAATCATTCCATCAATCAACCATTACAGTCAATTCATCAATCAAGACTTAACAATAAAAACGATGATAACGAAGGCGATGTTTGATGTTCTACTGTAGGCTGCTGTCATGCATCAATCTATTGTAATATTTTTTAGGCAACAAGAGTGCAAAC
>WUAR02035015.1:0-10032 GCA_015164055.2 Chrysaora achlyos
AGGTTTACCAACGTTTCCTAGCATGAAAAACATTGTATTATCATCATAGGATATCATCATATAAAAAAATTAAAAAAAGAGTCAAAACTAAAAAACGTTAATGTATCAAGTAGAGAAGTTCTAACTTTATATTCTTGTCAATAATTATTTCAAATTGGAAAATTTAGTTATTTGATTTGAAATATAGAGATTGAAAATAGATAATGAAAAAATTGTATTATTATCATAGGATATCATCATATAACAAAAAATTACAAGATTTGGACATTAGATTAGTCACCGTAGAGTCAAAACTAAAAACTTTAATGAATAAAGAAGAGAAGTCCGAACTTTATATTCTTGTATATTATCAATGCAAATTGGAAAACTTAGATATTTGATTTTGAAATATAGAGATTGAAAATAAATAATGAAAAAGATTGTATTATCATCATAGGATATCATGATATAACAAAATATTAGAAGAAGTGGACATTAGATTTGTCACCGTAGAGTCAAAATTAAAAAACGTTCATGCATAAAGTAGAGCAGTCCTAACTTTATATTCTTGTAATTTATTGTTGCAAATTGGAAAATTTAGTTATTTGATTTGAAATATAGAGATTGAAAATAAATAATGAAAAAACTGTATTATCATCATTACAGAAATAAATGAGTGGGGCGGGTTGGAATCTGTTAGGGAGCGAAAAAATTTCAACAGCTCAGAAATTCAACCCGCCCTGGTCCCCGGTGTTATAAATGACGGACCCCTAACGACAGATTATGCTGCTTCTTGAAACGTCCAACTAAAATGGTCTTTTCATCTCTATTCTAAATTTTGCCTGACACAGAAATACGTCCATAAATGTTATGAGTTAAAATCGTCGTAGACCAGAACAGTTCAATGTTTTTGACAGAATGCAGCTCTTAAGATTGTGTTTCGTGTATACGAAGCATCGAAGAACAAAACGAATGCACAAGAAAGTAACGAAAGAAGGTTTTGAAAGCTTTGGCCTTACCTGACTGCCATCTTTAGCAGAAACGTCAGCCATATTATCACGCCTTGCTTGATGCTGTGTTAGTGCAGCTCTTGTAGCCCCACCAGCAACCCCTACGATTGACTGAAATGAAACAGCGTCAAGTAATCGTATCAGCACACCCGCAACTGAAGACCTATAATGTGAGCCGTTAGTTGGCATTATTGAACTGGACTTCTGGACGTTCTGAGTGCTATTGCCACTGCAGCTAGCTAGTCATGCATCAAAGCAATGTGCAGTACTTATTTAAATACCCGGCCTTCTCGGGACATGGGATTTCAAAATGCGTGCGGATAATCCAAAATTCTGGAATCAGAAATATAGCTATAATAGCCCAGAAACAAGCATAAATCACGAATTATTCGTACCATCTGATAACACGAGTCGTTAGCTAGCAATATTGAATTAAACCTCTGGTTGCTCAGAGTGCTTTCAAAACTGGAGCATGGATCAATGTACGATGCCTTTTTCACGGGGGTGAATACAAATGGGTAACTTATAGATCAAATTTTAGAAAAAATAGGAAACGCCCATGCCGGTTACAATATTCTACCCCCTCCTTTAACTTTAGTCGATTGCTAATAATGTCCAGTATATCTACCGTGTGCGGCTGCTGCACATTCTACCACAATGCAGCCCAGAGGGGAATGCGAGGGAGCATGTGAAATACAAGTGCACGGTGATAATTCCACTACTTTCTAACTTTTCACTGTTCGGGTTTCGAGTAACCAATGTTAGAGTGCATGAAAGTGCCACTATCACTTTTTGGTAGCTCTCACCAAACTAGGCTTTTTTATAAACGGATCTTGTAACGAAAACAGTTTTTTAATATCTTGTCTAGTCTTTTTTCCACGAATTTACAAAGTCGCTATTTTTGATCATTTCGAAAGACACGACCGCGTTGACGAAGTCTCGGGCGAGCCTTTGTGTGACATCATTCTAGGAACCATGTTATTGAAAATTGAAAGAAATATGCAAGCACTTGTTAGAAGAGACTAAAGTGTTTATTTTTGCACATATAATTGTTGAAATCACTTTACCTTGGATACACCAGAAACACATGAAACAAGTGTGAAATAACCTTTGAACAATGGAGATACAAGATCCAAAAGGATGGAAACATCATTGAGAATATCTGCAAACAACCTGACAAAATAGTACCATATTGACAATGCATTTCATAGCAATAACCAAGTTAACATTGTTTTGATAATTTAGAGTAATTTTGATTGGATAGCATACCTCCATCTCTTAGCATCACAGTCTAGCTGGGTACTGCAAAAAAATTATAATATTAAATATTAAATGCCCAGTCTTAGTTGTATTTCTAATATCTGTAAAGTGGTATCCTTACTTACTATTAAAGCTCTTTCCATCAGTGAAAACTCCCCAAAAGTGAAAGGTCCACTTATCTCAGAATTTCGAGATATGCATTAAAATGCTTGTCAATCCAAACAGAGACATTCAAAATAACAAGCCTTGTTTAAGCCAGGAGTATTATTTAAGATTTTGATGTCACATACATTTTTTTGTACAGGAATGGTTTTATTTGCAGAATGGTTGGACAATGCGGTGTTGGAGTTGTTTTGGTCACCATTGCCACTGATGCTGGACCACACATAGTCTCTGCATCAATTTAGCTTTCTCATAAAGGCTCGTTTCTATTCCAGTAGCCAAAATGACTATACAGTTGTTGCCTATTAGATTTTTAGATTTTGATTGATTGTGTTTAGTCCCTTGTTCCATGGTGTGGACTATTTCAATGATTAAGTATGAGCCAGACTGCAACAAATTCAAAGCAGGAAATATTGCTTCACAACAGCTACTTTACAATGAAAGCTGTTATCATCACACACAATCACTTATTATTCATCATAAAGTTCTAAGGACACTGGCAACCATTTCAGTCTATTATCGTATCTTTAATGCTAAATCTAATACAAGGAATGATTCTCACCCTTTCATCCATGCAAACAAGATTCTACCAAGCATTCCAGTTCCATCTAAACAAGATACAAAATGGTAAATTTCATTTCAAGTCAACAAGAAGGAATGACAGCTGATGCCATATGTTGAGAAAGATAAAGTATATTTTAGTGTATTAGGCAAGATATAATGTATTTTAGTGTATAAGGCAATTTATACCTTTAAGCATCCATGTTATTGTTGCAGCAGTTGCAGTCGCAGTCTCATCTCCAACACCATACCCTTTAAGAACAGCTCGTGTTGCCAGAGTGCCAGTTATAGAGGAACAAAATGCCTGGAAATTGATGGGGAGGATTACAATTTCTATTGAGATAGAGGCAGTCTCATCTCCAAGATCACTCTTTAAGAACAGCTTGTGTTGCCAGAGTGCCAGTTATAGAGGAACAAAATGCCTGGAAATTGATGGGGAGGATACATACATACATAGACACAATTTCTATTGAGATAGAGGCGGAATTCAGTTCGACAATTTGACTTCAGAATGCTAATCAAATCTCATAGATAATTGGCACAGACACTCCAGTGGCACAGAGGTAAGTTGCAATTAGATTGTAGACGAGTTAGAGAAGAGACATAACTTTTTTCTGTTACTCCGAGTTTCACGCTTTCGCGATCTTCAGACAGACTCTAATCTTGCAATTATATATGTTAAGAAAGCTGCTACCTGAGCTGTATCCCATATTTGATATTCCAAATAGTCTTCACTGACACTTTCTGGATAGCCTTGTGGTAAGAATACAGTCTAAAAAAGAATTTATAAGTTTAGAAGTCTTGTATAACATGTTGTTCTTTTAATTCTTATATTTTCTTGCTAACTAGTACATTTATGAGGCGTTGAATAAAAAGGATCTTAAAAGGTACGAATTGTTTATGTCGATGTTTATCTATTTATTCGAAACAATAGTTATGGCCACGTTGAGCTTTGAGCGTGTCATTTTGGAACGAAACAATGGGCCTAGAGGTTTGTACCCTATGTACCTTGAAAAAGCGCTGCAGTCTTGAAATTATACTGCCTGTAGCACCCCTATTTGTTTGCAAGACAGTCGCACTAAGAGCTACATCTTCTTTTCCACTTTCATTAACATCAAAATAGTACTTTCTCACAGTTTCACTGCCGTAATTCTCTGATAAACTAATCTTCATGTTGGTATGATTAGTGAATGATTAGTTGTTGATGTTTTCAAGTCTGCAATATCTTTTTTGCCTCTTATACGATTTAGATAGCCTCCTTTGCATAATGTTTGTTGTTATCATAAGGTTGTTATTCATATTCAAAATTTGTTTATTGTTCCCGTTGTTTTCTTTTCTCTAGCATAAAAATCTTTTCAAATCCAATTTCCAATAGTCCAGTGAGGCTGAAAGGCTGTCTCCTTATTTTCTCAAGCAGTAATGTGAATGCAAATACTTTGCAAATGCTTTGGCTCTGTGCAATCAAGTGTTGTAAGTAAATAAAATATGATTGAAATTAACTTTTATGCTATTTGTACAGTTTGTCATGAAAGTTGTGTTTTGCATATTTTTCCTTCGTAGGCTAGGCCAGAAAAACACAGTTGACATTATGATTTGCTTTTTTGATTTCGCTTGCAAAACTTAGCTTAGCTTTGTGCTTGCTTTTGCAAATTGATCATAGCTTTCTTGGGATTAACTAACTAAACTAACAAACTAACTAGCTTAGCTAACTTCTCAGAGTTAGTGGTTCCAGATCAATACTCTTCTTCCAAAGGACTGAAATACTTACTTTATGGAATTACATTCAAGACACTCCCGTATAATTACCAACCGTATAATGACATTTTAAACCTTTTGTTTGTTAATTAACCATTCATTTTATTTGTTATTAAATACTCTAGGTCCCTGCAAGTAAACTCAGTTTATCCACCAGCCTCTTACTTTCTTTGTTTGTATTTCATGACTTGAAACGAGATTTATTTGACCACTGTACATGCAGTGACCAATCGTATTTTTTTCAGCAGAGCCCTGGGCATTGGGGTTGCTGGTTTAGATATATGTAGATGAAATCAATGTAAAAATGCCTACAATCTTGGACAAAATATGTTGAGATATTCAACGACCTCCTTCCTAATTCAATGTTGTTATTCCATATGGTATTTTGCTGGCAGAAACACCTTTTAACCTACAAACATTGTATAGGGGGCGAGGGGGAAATATAAACAACATTTTAATAGTTGAGACAGTACATTTTTGAAGCTGAAAAGTTAGATGGAATTGAACATCAAACTAGTTCTAAGAGACTTTTAGAACCAAATAACCAGTTCAGGGATATGTCACTGCTCCAAAAAGATTATTTAAAGATTTTTCCAGGAACTTCAAACGAAAAATTGACCTCTTCTGTGTTGGCCGTTGACCTTGACATTTGACTTTTGCTCCCGATTTTAAAAATTAGAAATACCTAGAGGCTTTTCATGCAGTCATAAAATAATGCAATGTCTTGAGAGTGATGTTTTCTATCAATTGGTTTTGAATAGAAGTAACTTCACAGCTGTCGCAATGACGTCTGTCTAAATAACTTGGTTCCTGTTCGAAAGACGTCAGCCAAAAGAACGCGCACAGAGATTTGACTGCGATTGTGTTTATATAACTTCTCGCCGCAAAGAGTACCAGCTGTTGTTTTATAATCAGCATGCGTTATAGGGGAACATGCCATGTGGTAATGCAAGAAACTGAGCGATAAGGTCTTGTTGGACTTTTAGATGATATGCTTGGGGAAAAAAGCACCAGCGATCAAATGAAAAGGAGAAACGCGAGAGTGAATGATACTTACATACATACATAGACCCATACAATTTGAAAGTCATCAAGGAAAATTATTCACGCAAATCTGGAAAGCAATTTGACAGTTTATCATATAACAAATGCAATTTTTCAAAAACTGGCATTTCAATTTTTCAGAAATTTTCAAAGATTTGTTACATGAAAAATTGTAAACGACTTAATAAGCGAATACGAAAATGTCCACCAAACTCGCGCTGTTTTTCATGATGGCTGCTAGCAAATTGATTTCATCTGACCAAGCCACATTTAGAAGTTGTGATAGCTTGCGGAATGGTATTCAACATTAGAGAGAAAATAACAGAATCATTAAGAAAGCTGAATATGCAGAAATTTGTTTCAAAACAAGTCCACACGAGCAAATACAATTATCATAGAAAAAAGGACTGTCAATTTACACGAGAAAGAAAACTTTCGAAATGAAATTATCATAGAAAATTGCTCATTGAATTTATTCTCTACACTTTATCATTCATAGTACGCTGTAACTTTATAAGGTCTCATTTGATTGGGAGAAAAATTGCGTCACACGATCTCACGTGAGATATCCCCGCCCTTTTTTAACCAAGACAATCATAACCAGCAATGCTTATATGGAAATATCGCTGTTTTTGAAAGCTTCATTATGTACACTGAGCTTGCTCAGTTGTCTTGTTCTCAGCTTGTAATTTAGCAGATGCACAGCGGGTTTTTACCAAATCAGATTTCGATTGTTCGAGATCCACTCATTGTTATCAATCTATGTAATTAACTACTGCTCAAATTAAAAGGCCTACTACTACTAATTATTGACTCGGTAAGTAGTTTCTTGATTGTTTGGTTTATAACGAAAAAAGTAATATTTGCTGTCTAGTAAAGGTAGTATAGTTTTATTGATGAGTTTATTTGTTTGTGTGCTTTGAGTGTAAGGAAGACGGAAATTGTCGTTTGCTTGGGGCTAAATTGTTTATTATGCTGTTTGCTAATTCTTGTTGTTAATATTCAAACTTAAGTGTAACATATATATCGTCAATTCACGTCAAAATTGGGCACATGACTTTGATAGCTCTGTATTAAGTTTTTTCCATGTGTAAAAAATCTTATTTAGTAATGTCTATCTTGTTCTTTCTTTTTTGTGAATTACTTCTTATAATTAATGATTGTATTGTAAATAACTATTATAATTTAACCTGTAATTAATGTGGTGCTGAAAAAAGTTTTCTTTTTGAGTTTGAGTTACATGTTTATAAGGTAACAAACACCAGTTAAACTTCAATTTAACGGCACCATCAGACGAACGGAGATTTTTCAGGGAGGCCTCCCCACACAAATCATGATGCCTCCCCACAGTACTCATGATATACCCCCACAGTATTGAACATCCCCCACAGTACTCATGATGCCTCCCCACACAAATCATGATGCCTCCCCACAGTACTCATGATATACCCCCACAGTACTCAGGGATGCCTCCCCACAGCACTGAACACCCCTCACAGTACTCAGGGATGCCTCCCCACAGCACTGAACACCCCTCACAGTACTCAAAGATGCCTCCCCACAGTACTGAACATCCCCCACAGTACTCAGGGATGCCTCCCCACAGCACTGAACACCCCTCACAGTACTCAGGGATGCCTTTCCGCACAAATCATGATGTCTCCCCACAATACTGAACATCCCCCACAGTAATGCACACCCCCCACAGTACTGCACACTCGTTGTATGGGCTGATTACTCTACATTGTTCGAACCCGTCCGTGTACGAAAATTAGCGGCGTTTTCACAGAGTTCAGCCTAAAACAATTTCATTGGAAATTTTACCCATTGAAGATAAGCAGCCTCTCCATTGAAAAGGGCTAATCTCAAGTTTTTCGATTTAAAAATGCGTTTGCAACCTTGCATTGTGTTCCTTATTTCCTGCTTGTCTTGTTGACGTAACTGAGCTCATGCTATTTGTCCACTTGTTCTTAATCAATAGCCGTTAATCTCCTACTGAGAACGTTTGTTGTTTTTACAACAGGAACTAGATCCCGCGAGGACCCGCGAGGTTATATTGCTAATCAATGATGTGATATTAATTTTTGTGTTTAATAACTAACAGCTGACTTAAAGTTCTCGTCGGAAAATTGATTTTTAAAGAACGTAATCTTTACTCGCATGCACTAATTTTTGTAATTCCAAAGATTCTTTTCGTCGTTTTAGAAGTGCCACGTTTGATGCAAGCATGGCATCTTGCATGGCAACTTATGTTGCCCTGATCTTGCTGCTCTGGTTTATCAAGCGATGTAAGTTGTCTTTTGTCATTGTTATGTATTAAATCTGGCTACCTGGTGCAAAATTGAAAATGTAGCTACTGCCTATGAGGCGGGTTTTTCATATACTGTAGCTAGGCTCCACGTTTTTATCAGAAAGTTTATAAGGACCATAGAAATCAAAATTTCCTAACAATCCTAAGATTTTAGTATTATATCCTTCTTAGAACTTTCTTAGCAAACAATTTGATTTTTTTTGTACTTTTTTCCCCTCGCATACTCAATACATTTCGAAAAGAGAGACTTTCGATAAAGTTAGGTCTTGAATGAACTCAAATCTTCGAGAGCATGGTTTTCAGTCTAAATTTATGCCAAGTATGACAGAAAAAGTGAAATAATAATAATAATAATAATAATATATTGAATAAGGGAATACGAGGCTTATAGCCTATAAAACCCTAAAAGCTGAATTTGCTTCCGTAGTTGAAGCTGTCATAAAGTTTTTCAAAGTTGATTATTGAGGAACTGCTGACAATGTATTCTGGTAATTTATTCCATGAATCTACGATTCTTTGCGAAAAGAAATTCTGTCTAACGTTCAAGCGATTTCTTTGCTTAAACAACTTGAGCTCGTGTCCTCTTGTTTTTGTTGTACTCAACTTAAAAAAATGTGTATAGATCAAGTCAACCATGCCTTTCAAGATTTTGTAAACCATTATCAAGTCTCCTCGAGTTCTTCTGTATCCAAGATGTTTGCCCAACATGATTATTCTTATCCCCTGGGCCCCATATTTATAAGGCAAGGCAGGACCAAATAACTTTTTTTAATGTTGTCTGTAATGTTGCCGCGAGGCCGTGATAAATTCAAAGTTATTATCACACTTATTTCAATTTAGTTTTGTCCATTCTAAGTCTAAGGATTTATAACTAGCAAAATGTTTGTTTGATATTTAAGCTAGGAGAGAGTTGGAGACAGGGTCCATATATTACAAAAGTCCACAACTACAATATTTGTTAAGATATGTTGAGAAATTAAAGCCCTATTTACACTACGCAAATTAAACCGGGTTCGCCCCTGGTTAAACTAACCCGGGCTACTCTTTGCTAGTGTAAATGCAACTAACCCGGGTTCGCCCCGGGTTAAACTAACCCACCTCTCGAGGTGGGTTAGTTTAAAACTAACTCGGGTTCGCCCCGGGTTAGTTTTGGAAAATGTAGTGTAAATGCGAAACTTGGGCGAACCCGGGTTGGATTCTATTATGAGCATGCGCAATCGGATAAAAAAAAAACAAAAACCAAAAAAGGCGCCACACAACAGAACAGAAACTTTTCTTTTGCTTGCTCTTTTCTCTGTCTGTTTCTGCGTCTTCTTCTCTCTAAAGTTCTTTTTTTAAAAACATATTGCATTGCCAGAAACATGATCTTTAGCATGAAAATACTTCTACAGAACTGCAAGACAACAAGTTGGAAATTTGCTTCGCCCGCCATGTTTTGATTTGGTTTGGTTTTGTGTATACCTAAACCTGTATACGCATGCGTGATATTACTAACTCAGTTTTGCCCCAGATCAGCGTTTACACTACAAGCCAAAACTAACCCGGGTTAAACTAGCTCGGGTTAGTTTAACCCGGGTTAGATCTGGTAGTGTAAATAGGGCTTAAGTAAGCCCCCATTGTTGTTCTTCAAGGTATTTTGGTGCTCATTGCAACTTTCTTACCAACAAACATTGAATAGGGGGCAAATTGGAGTGATAAAAACAACATCCTAGTGCATTAGTTGATAAACTTGAGTTTTCTCAGCAAATTTGGCCCAAATAGAGAATGGTATTCACTTTTTTAAAAGGTTATCATTGAGATTCGCCCAAAAATACAATAATATTGACACATGGACTGTAATATCAAGTTGTATTTGCACTTTCCGCGTTTGACTTTTAACTTACTCAATTATCATCTTCCACACAGCAACTAAAATCTGTCAAGATTCAGTTGAATATGGATTCGATTGAC
>WUAR02035126.1:0-10025 GCA_015164055.2 Chrysaora achlyos
CGCAGGTAGCCTGGGTGACGCAAACCTATCAGCAAGACGCCCTGGTAGAGCCATTCATCCAGGGCGGGGGCGAGTTCACGGTGGCCGTCGTTGGCAACGATCCGCCGGAAGCGCTGCCCGTGTTGCAACGCGCCATCGAGACCACAACCGGCATCGGGCTCCACGCGCTCGAACAACGCGACGAACCCGATGACGAGCCGGAATATAAACTCGAAGGCCAGCTCGACCCCATCCTCGAAGCCACACTTCAGGCCCACGCCGTCACGATCTATGACAAGCTCGAATGCAAGGACTTCGCCCGTATCGACTTCCGCGTCGATGCCAAGGGCGAGCCGTGGTTTCTAGAGATCAATCCGCTGCCAACCTTTGCCCCGGACGGAACGTTCGCCATCATCGCCGAATTAGTAGGCCAATCTTACCCCGACTTCCTGGCCGAGGTGCTGGAGCGGGGCCTCCAGCGCTTGGAACTACGATGAGGCCATCCGTTGGCTCTGATTGGCCTTAAGCTGCTTCCCCTGACGAAACCGATAAAAGACTCCTTATGAATCATCGCTCCTTTATCCTGGGCGTATGCCTTTTGAGCCTTGCCTTTACGGCCCATGCCCAGCACGACCACGCAGGCACAGTCTCGGATCGTGACGGCGAGACGGTGTTGGTCAATGGACTCCGCATCGACCCGGCCAACCCGCCCGGCGGAAGCAACGTCGGGCGCGCGATGACCTTCATCGGTGATGCCTACGTCCATGTCGCCTACAGCCGACCCTTCAAGCGAGGGCGCATCATCTTCGGCGGCCTTATCGGCTTCGGGCAAATCTGGCCCCTCGGCGCGCACTACGCCACCGAAATCGTGCTGACTGAGCCGCTCCAAGTAGCCGGGCAGCCCCTGAAGGCGGGCGTCTATTCCCTCTTCGCCACACCGGGCGCGGAGACCTGGACGCTGCATTTCAACAGCGTCCTCGGGATGCACATGGCCGACCTCTACGATGCCGCCCACGATGTGCTGGTCGTAGAAGCCTCTGTCGAGACGCTCAGCGAGACGGTCGAGCAGCACACTATCGACTTCGAAGACACCGAGGCTGGTGCCGATCTGCGCATCTCCTGGGATCAAACCCTGGTTCGTGTCAGCCTTACCCCTGCCCAGTAAACCCCCTTAATCTTCGAGAGGAGGAAGCGCGTTTAGGCCGCACCGTTTAACGACGAGTCACGCTCTGCAACCAATCCAGAACGTAGTCGGGGTATCCCGGAGCAAAACGGCGTTCTCCGTTCGAATCGCGGATGCCGATGCCGTGATCTGCATTCGGGAAAACCTTGTAGGTGAATTGGGTATTCCCGCTACGCTCGAAGGCCTCGCGCATGTTTTTGACGCTTATATCCACCGGAACGATACGATCAGCGCCCCCAAAGACAGCGAGCATCGGGACCTGAATGCGCTCTAAGACCGGAACGGGGTCGTATCTGTTGTGAACGTCGAGATATTGCCCCCTGGGATGAAGAAGCAGGGTTTCCCGATCCATCATGGGAGCCCCGGCATAATGATCGGTAAACCACGATGCCGTGCTCACCGAATCCCAGGCGGCCTGCGCCTCAGCACGGCCCTCGCCCATGACCAGATAGGACAGCACCAGCCGAACGACCCGCCCAGCTTGCGCAACCCGCGCCGGGGAAAGCCCAGCCATGCGAAATCGATTGGTCTTGTCATAGACATTCTGCTCCAGCGGAGAGACCCCTGGCCCCGAGATAGCGACGATAAAGGCCAGATCGCGGCTTTGGCTCGCTGCGAGCGGCCCAACCCATCCCCCCTGGCTCCATCCAAGCACCCCGATGGCATCGCGGCGCACATCTTCGCGCGTCTTGAGTAGATCTACCCACGCTAGCACGTCCTGGGCCGGTATCTGCAGATCCGGAGCTTCGACATACACGCCTTCCGACTCGCCGACGCCGCGCTTGTCAAAGACCAAGCCCGCGATGCCACGATCCTGGACAGACGCGGCCCACCGCCTGTACCCCGGATTGGCTCGGACTCCCCGTTCGGAGCCATGGGTGAAAATAAGCGCAGGAAAAGGGCCCTCTCCTTCCGGCAGGTAGAGCGTCCCGGCGAGCGTGACACCGTCTGCCGATTCAACACGAAGCTCCTCGGTTGTTTGGGCCAGCAAGGCTTCAGGCTTGAGTAGCAGTAGAGATAAGATGCCAAGCATCAACGCCAATAAGGGTATCTGCATCGTTGTGCGTGTCTTTAGCACTAGAGTCGGGCCTACAACAGCGCCTCTGCCTCGGGCGCGCGTGACCGTACGGTTCGTCCGGGGTTTGGTGACGGGTCGATGCCAGATTAGCAGATCAGCGTAGAGAAGACCTTCGAGAATGCTAGTTTTTTATAGGTATTTAGTGCCCTTGCCTTGCTTTTTCGTCGTAGTGCCGCGCTCTGTGATGGCCCCACCGTCGCCTTGCGACCCATCAGAACAAGCCTCAACCTCTTTTCGATTTTTTAGATACCTTGTAGAGGCCGTACAACCTCACGCTTAACGATCCTATGACTGTACCCCAGACCATGACTCTGAACGAGCAACGGTCTCGCCATCCCGCATGGCACAACTGGCGCTGGCAGATGCAGAATCGCATCCACAGCGCGGAGTCCCTTCGGCAGTATATCAATCCTACAGAGGATGAGCTTCAAGCCATCGAGGCCACCCAGGGCATTTTTCGGTGGAATATCACTCCCTACTATGCTGCGTTGATGGACCCAGACGACTCCACCTGCCCGGTGCGTCGGCAGGTGGTGCCGCGTATGAGCGAGATGGCCCCCGACATTGTCGGTGTCGCCGATCCGCTCGAAGAGGTTGCCCATTCGCCTGTCAAAAACCTGATCCACAACTACCACGATCGCGTAGCCTTCTGTGTGACAGCAGAGTGCGCGATCTACTGCCGCTACTGCCTCCGCAAACGCATGGTGGGCGACCCTTCGTTCTTCCTAAAGAAAGATGAACTGCAGGATGCCCTCGACTACCTCGCGGCGCACGCTGAGATCCGCGATGTGCTGCTCACCGGCGGCGACCCGCTGACCTTCAACGAAACGCACCTCGACTGGCTGCTGAGTCGCCTGCGGGCCATCCCACACATCGAGGTCATCCGCCTGGGCTCGCGGATGCCAGTGAAGCTGCCGTATCGCATCACCGATACGCTGTGCGACCTCCTGAGCCAGTATCATCCGCTCTGGATCAACACCCATTTCAACCACCCGAAAGAGCTTACGGACGATGCCGCCGAGGCCATCGACAAGCTGCTACGGGCCGGGGTGCCGGTGGGCAACCAGACCGTGCTGCTGCGCGGTATCAACGACGACGTGGCAACGATGAAAGCGCTCTGCGAAGGGCTTGTGCGGATGCGTGTGCGCCCCTATTACCTCTATCAGGCCCAGCTTATCGGCGGCACGGCAGCCTTCCGCACTTCTATTGAGAAAGGCATGGAGATCATGCGGGCGCTGCGGGGCCGCACCACCGGCTTTGCCCTGCCCGAATACATCCTCGACACACCCTACGGCAAAGTGCCTCTCAACGGCACCTACGTGCAGGGCCGCGCGGGCGACCACGTCGTGATGGAAACCTACGACGGTACCCTCTGGGCCGAGCCCAATCCGCTCCCGGCAGATGAGGTCCGCACGGCCACCCTCCCCGCCATCCCCCTGCCTCCCGGTATCGCTACCATTCCCACGGGGGCCGCGACGTTCGTGCCGCTGCCGGTTGCGGAGTAAGCAACCACGCTACGATAAACGAGAACCGAGGAGGCAAACCCTGCCGGGCCGGGCCGGGAGTCGGCAATCCTTTCCGAGAACAGGGGAGGCTTTAGCAAACGCCTCCTGGCCTTCATGTCTTCTTCAGAATGACCACGTCCGGATACCGCCCTCAGCCCAACCACACCCCGCCGTGCGGACTTGGGGCCTAGCGTTGATTCACGCTGTTTTTTGCGCTGATTGCACGACGAAGCGGTTTCTGAGGAGTCGGGTAAAATCCGGACATCGTCAATCTGGAGGTGCCATTCCAACATAGAACAAACATATAAAAGGCGAAACGTTTGCGTCGAATCGTAATGCGATTTTATTACAAAACTACCCATTGAGGCCTAACCCAAATTCTAGGCCCTGCTGAGAATACTTCCTTTTGTAACAATCTTTGACCGATGCGTCCGCCGCCCAGCAGGGTTGGGAGCACCAAGCAATTTCATCACGCCAAACAGCCCCAAAAAGCCTGATACGGCTTTTTTGCCCTTCTTCCTGCCTACATCGGGCGTTGTGCCGACGAGCCGCCCGGCTTCAAAGTCTTGGTTTTACTCATCGTGAGCCAGCGCTAACAGCCGCGCAGAACGCGGCATGGCACGCCGGTTGATCGTCTGAGGCAGTGCGCATCGGCTCTGACGGTGTTCCCCTGCACCGATTCAGTACTGTTTTGATGCCGGATGCCGCCTTGAGACTCACCTCTCCTTGCTCTCCCCACCCTTATGTCTGTGTATTATGTTTTCCGCTCGCTTCTCGCTGCGGCTGGTCGGGCTGTATGTGCTGAGCACATCGGTGGCGCTACCGCTCCAGGCCCAGATCAGCGTCAAGGCCATCCCCTATAGTTTCCACACGGCGCTTACCGAAGCCCTGCCCACGTACAGGGTGCCCTCGGCGCACCTGCAAGCGCCGGACACACCCCCGATCCGCCAAGATGTCTTTGGCAACTATCTCCTCCCGCCGAAACAACTCGGCGTCGAGGCCGCCGTCGATCTTGGATTGGATAATGCCGGGCACTGGACCGCCCTGCCCGATGGCGGCTGGCTCTGGCGCTTGCGTAT
Source organism: Chrysaora achlyos (assembly GCA_015164055.2). Taxonomy (NCBI): domain Eukaryota; kingdom Metazoa; phylum Cnidaria; class Scyphozoa; order Semaeostomeae; family Pelagiidae; genus Chrysaora; species Chrysaora achlyos. The sequence continues at coordinate 4,825 of WUAR02035126.1, forward strand.
CACCTCGGAGGGGGCCTCCTTTCTGCATCTGATCTACGACGATTTCTGGATGCCACCGGGCGCCCAACTCTTCCTCTATAATGAGGACCGGAGTATCGTGTTGGGGGCTTTCACCGAGCAAAACAATAAAAGCCACGGCGAGTTTGCGACCGACTTCGTGGCGGGCGAGACCACGATTCTGGAATACTATGAGCCCGCTGGTGTCGAAGAGCCGGGCCGGTTACACATTGCCACCATGCTTCACGGCACAGACGACGCCTATGGCCCCTCGAAGGGACAAAGCGATCCGTACACGCCGGTGGCGCTGCCCTGCAGCATCAACGTAGCTTGTTCTCAGGCCAGCGGCTGGACGAGCGAGGTCAAGTCGGTTGTCAAGATCAGCAATGGCTGCACGGGCGTGCTGGTCAACAATGTCGAGGAAGATGAAATGCCGTATGTGCTGACGGCCTATCACTGCGGCGCACCGTCCGTCGGGCAGACGGTCAACTGGGTCTTTAAGTTCAATTATCAGAGCGCTACCTGCGCCGATCCGACCCAGACCCCGGTGTCGCAATCGATCTCAGGGGCCGTCGTCCGGGCTGCCGATGCCTCCTACGACTTTGCGTTGCTGGAACTCTCAGAGCCAATCCCAGAAGAATACGACGCCTACTTTGCCGGATGGTCGCGCGAAGACATCTCCCCGACGAGTGGCGCGGTAATCGGGCACCCCGGCGATATTAAGAAGATCACCTTCGACGACGACCCGATCGCCACGTACGTGCATAGCCAACATTTTTGGATGGGCCTCTTCGACCGGGGCACGATTGAGTCGGGCTCGTCGGGCTCACCGCTCTTCAACCAGGACGGCGAACTCGTCGGGATTGTCCATGCCTCGTTGTACCTCGATAATGCCAGCTGTAGCGGCCCCGGCGGCGACGATAACCTCGCGCGTATCCTGTTCCCGAAGTTCTCCTCGATTTGGAATATCGGCAGTAGCGGCCAGCGCATTTCCGACTTTCTCGATCCTGACAATGCGGGCACGACCTCCTTGCCGCCGCTTCAGAACACCGGCCAGAACCTCCCGGTCGAACTCATCGCCTTTGACGCCCTCCTGGATGGCAATGCCGTTGAGTTGAGTTGGGAGACTGCCTCCGAGACCAACAACGCGGGCTTCGAGATCCAGCACTTCGCCAACACCACCGAGGGCACGTGGGAGGTCCTAGGCTGGACCGAAGGCCACGGTACTACGCTGGAGGCCCAAACCTACGACCATCGCATCGAGAACCTTGCGGCGGGCACGCATCGCTTCCGGCTCAAGCAGATCGACTTCGACGGCACCTTCGAGTATAGCCCCGAGGTGGAAGTGGCAGTGGGCATCCCCACCTCGTACCACCTCTCGGCGGCCTACCCGAACCCGTTCAACCCCGAGACTCAGTTCTCGCTGTCGGTGGCGACGGCGCAACACGTGCAGGTGGCAGCGTACGACGTAGTAGGACGCCGCGTGGCGGTGTTGTACGACGGGCTCATCCAAGCGCAAACGACCCGCGCGATCACGTTCGAGGCGCACAACTTACCCAGCGGCGTCTACATCATCCAGGTCGCCGCCGAGCGCTTCGTCACTAACCAGATGGTCACGTTGCTTAAATAAAACGCCCCGTGCATGCAAGCAAAACGCCCCCACCGTCTCGTTGCGGTGGGGGCGTTTCTGCTGTGTAGGGTATCACAGCGTAAAGCCGATCTGCTCGGTTTATTTAAGCAGCGTGATGGGCTGCGTATCAACGAACGTCTCGCCCAGCACGCGCAGCAGATAGACGCCACTCTGCAAACCGCTGCCGTCAATCTGCACCGTCTTGGTCGCGCCTGAGGCCGGGCGGCCCACATAGAGCACTTGCACCCGCTGCCCGAGCATGTTGAACAATTCGACCCGTACCTCCTGCTCTTCGCGTACGCCGAAGCTTAACGAGGCCTGGGGGTTGAACGGATTCGGATAGACCTCGCTCACCAGATACGACTCCGGCATCTCGACGGCCACCTCGATCTGCGGCGAGAACTCGAATGCACCGTCGAAATCGATCTGCTTGAGCCGGAAGATGTGGCGACCGGGCAAGAGATCCTGCACCGGGAAGCTATAGCGTTGTGCCTCTAGCGTGGTGCCCTGCCCCTCCACAAAACCGAGCACGTCAAAGTCGGCTCCAGATGCCTTGTCGGCGTCGTTGGCATAGCGGTGCTGCACCTCAAAGCCTGCATTGATCGTCTCAGAGGCGGTCTCCCAGAGCAGCGTGGCGGTGCGCCCGTCGAGCAAGGCTTCAAACGAGATCAATTCGACCGGCAGAACCGCCGTCAGGCCGCAGTTATCGTCTTCGGTTGGGCCACTGGCAACCCCACTGAGCACGAGATTAGCGGGGCTAGAATCGGCATCAGGGCTGTTTGCCGCCGTGATATCCGTCAGCAGATTAACCACGACGCGGGAGTTGGCGGCGCCATTGGCGTTCTTAAGCCGGGCTACCACGTTGAAGGTGCTGCCTGAGGCGAGGTCGTTGAAATCATAGGCGATCTCGCCGAGCGCACTGGGGGTCGACGTGACCATGTGCGTACCACCAGGCGCGCTGACAAATTCGAGATCGTCGGAATAATAGAGCGTCACGGTGCCGCTGACCGAAGACGGCCCATCATTCTTGACGATGGGCAACTCGAACCGCAGGATGTCTCCGAAGACCGACTCATCGCAGGTGGATGACTCTACCGTGCGGGGGCAGCTTCTGGAGGCAGCGGTCTCATTGATATAGCCCCAGGAACGGTCGATCCGATCCGGATTGGCTTCGCACTGCAGGTCGGCCTGGCAATACCGGATCGCCCCCACACCGCCACTGCTGGCCAGGATGATCTCCAGCCGGGTAATCCCCGACCGATCGAAGGAAACCGTCTGGAAGCTGTTGTTACCCAACCCCGCAACATTCTGCGACAAGCCGATCTGTGCCCCGCCGTTGAAGGCTTTCAGGATGGCCGAGGCCGGTCCGTCATCCATGTCCACCATGTCTACGCTGTGGAGCCGCACCGGATTATCGAAGGTGACGATGATTTTGCCGCCGGAGGCATTGTCGTCGGGGTCGTTCGTATCGCCGTCCTCAGAAATAATGAGGATGTTGTTGTGATTCTGGGTATTGGCTCCAGTGCCGGGACCACCGCCACTACCGATACCCTCGCCCGCAAACGCTTCGTTCTTGGTACCGAGGTCATCGTCGTTGCCGGAGCAGCCTCCGGGGCTGGGCGAATTCGTACAACTCGAATCGAAGAGCATCACGCCATGCGGCTGATCTGTCGAGAACGTGACTCCCGCGATCTGATTCGTGAGGACCGTACCAGCGGCATGCCCCTCGAAGTCGAGCGTAACCGGGCTAGAACAGACACCGCCGCTGCTGGTGTTGGCTGTAATCGGGCCTTCTTTGAGTTCGTCGGCAAAATGCGCGTAGATGGCTTGGCCGTCGTCGTCGTTGAGGTTCTCGTTGTTTTGTTGCGCCCATACAGCGGTAGCCTGGGTGGTCCAAGCCATCAAGATGGCCAGCAGCAAGCCTGCGCGGATGAGCGACCGGAACCGTAGCGCAAAAACATGCGGCTCCTGAACCGAGGAGAGGCGGGAATGGGTTTTCATAGCAGACGTATCAAAGTGAGCCCCATTATAGAATCGATTCTGTATCGTGATACAGCCAACCGATGGTACCGAAGGGTGAACAACAGGGTTTTTGCATCCGTTTTGCGGGTTTTAGGAGGGATGTCCATGCCGAAACCCTGTTATCTTTTGATAAAGCCAAACATCATGCCCCCATCCCTATTGTCTCTCCGGCTCCTCCTCCACCCGCCACAATGCCCTAAATACCGTGTCTGTATGCGAGCGCGCTTCTCGTTTTGAACCCTCCCCTTGCCGCGCCATAGCAGCCGCTCCAACTATCGCTCCACCGCTCCTGCTTGCATAGCCCACCGCTCAACCCTGACACATCGGTGAAGGCTGCTATGCGGAAGAAGGTAGAGCCTGCCACTTCGAATTCTCCGCTGAGGCCGATGTTACCGGGAAGACGCGCATCCTGTGCCTGAGCCGTCCATGCCATCGCCAGCATAAGCAGCAACGTCAAGCCTACGCGAGAGACCCTATGAACCCGTTTGGAAAGCCAATTGGGGGAAAGCCTTTACAAGTCTTTTAACTTTCGAAGATCAAGAAAACATGGATATGGCAATAAGTGTCCTTAATGGTTGACTTTAGCGGCTTATGCTGGTAGATTGCAATTCAATTCTAGCCCTGCCTTCTTGTGCAGAATATCGCATGATTCGCGTCCTCTTTAGCGTCCTTGCCGTCGTGGTCGTCGTGCTGGCTTTCGTGTTAAAGCAGCCTCTCCTCCATGTCGTGGCCTTCCTCCTGGCGTTGATTGTGGTGGCGCAGTGGATAACCGTGCTTCGCAGGCGTCATCGTGAAGCCGTCACGCCCTACTCGCCGACGCTTACACCACCCCCTGCTCCCGAAGAAGACCTGAAGTCGCTGGGCATCATGGAGATCCGCCCGAAACAGCCCACGGCCAAACCGACAGAAGCCGCCTCGGTATCTACCGACATGCCGCTGCCGCCGTTTGTTGAACCCGCCCCAGAAATGAAGGAGTTTGTGCTCAACCCCACCCTGCCTGAACCGCCTACGGCCCAGCCAACTAACGGTCAGAAGCCCCGTGCCGTATCACCGTACGACGAGGCTGTGCTTGGCCCGTCTTTGCAAGCACTCCGGGCAGCTCTGGGTGCACAGACGGCGTGCATACTCAAGCAGGAAGAGTTCACGCTCGACTATCATGTCGTCGCGCTGGTTGGGGAAGACAACGCCCTGTCCATGGGCCAGACCTTCGCCACTACGGTGCCGCTGGTTACGGCTGGCATGACACAAGAGCCGGTGACCGTGCGCCGCGTCGATCCTGACGACCTCCCTCGCCACAGCCTGGGCTATAGCCCGGCCTCCGCAACAATTCGCCGGGTAGCGCTCGCCCCAATCCCGCGCCCGGCAGCCCCCGAAGCCTATTTTCTCCTCGCCGATACAGCCCAGAACGACCTCTTCGATCCCCCCCGCGCTCGCGGCTTGATGACCCAGTTTGCACGCTTGCTGGGTATGCTCCTTGAGGCCAAGGAGCCAGAGCCTATGCCCGAAGCCGCTGCCGAGGCCGAGTTGCCCCCACGACCCCGCCGCGAAATCA
>WUAR02035347.1:0-10022 GCA_015164055.2 Chrysaora achlyos
TTGTCAGAAATGCTACGATTTTCGTCACTTACATTGCCATTCACATCCTTATTCATCTGGTCACTCTGGATATCAATGAGTATTTCATCCACACTTTGGTTTCTTAATTCTACATCTTGAACTTTCTCACAATAGGGATCCCAGCTAGAGCTTTCAAATTCAAGTTCTTCTGTTGGCGATTCTTCACTAGCAAGTTCATCTTCCAACTCAACATCAGGTTTTGCCTCCTTCGTTGTCTTTGGTTCTTTTTCATTTTCCAGCTGTATTGTCCCATTCTGAGGTAGGAGATGGTCTAATTTCTGGCCTAGAAGTAGACAAAGATACTATAATTCTTCAAGTAGTAGACAAAGATACTATAATTCTTCAAGTAGTAGACAAAGATGCTATAATTCTTGAAGTAGAAACATGGGAAAATTAGCAATCAGAAATCTGTCTATCTATACGTCTATAAAGCATTGTATATATCTAAGGATATTACGTACTGCTGTCAAAATAGCAAAGCCTACATGCCAACAAAGCTGTTTAGCCTAATGATTATAATGAGAATCACAAAGCAATTTCGGGCAATATAATTTCATTTAACCAAACATACATAGAACTCGGGGTCTCGATATGTATTAATCAACAACAAACCTTGTAAAGACCAAAGACCAGATATTTCTAATGTTTTGAGCTTCTTTTCCAGTTCTCTCACTCGAGTACCAAGTACCCTTAAGATAAAATATTGTTTAAAATATTGCAATAGCGTATTCTAGTTACATGCTAGTTACATTAGCAATCTCAGACATGCATTCAAAGCTTTTTATGTGCGATCTTTGAAATAAACACTATTAGTATAATATTTGTCAACGTAAGATCTATTTCACCACTCCTTTCATTTCCATAATTACAGATTGTAACACAAACACTGATAGCTAATGCCTGGACAAGCCCAATTGGAAATCTGTGAAAACACATAGAAAGTTGATTAATCCAGAAATTTAAGGACAACATTCACTGCAATATTAAACAGAGTTCAATCTTCGCACAGTTCGGAGAAGATCAATGCATCAAAGCAACACAACGAACAGCACCGCCAGATCTCACCAAGTTTGAACGCTACAAGCAACGAAAAACAACTCACTTGTCTCAAAAACGGTCCTGTGGAAACGGAATGATTAACAAAAATAATCTAGTTATTTTTAACAACAATAAACAGCAGTAAACAACAACAGGTAACTTGGAAGACCAACATACCTATTCGTTTTTCGTTGAACTGTCAGTGCAGTATCTTTATCGGTTAAAGATTCAGTCAGAGATTTCGTTAGCCTCTGCAGTTCTTGAACTGTTTCACTGCTTGTTTTGCTTGGCGTTCCATTCTGACTTCTAAATGCTGAAACAAATTTTAATACATATAGCTTGACGTCTTATTCTAAAGGTGATTAAATCAACAGAACAAACGATTCCTTAAAAAAAACAACACATAAAAAATGGGTGCTGTAACCAAAAAACAGAGTAGAGCATTGCACACACACAAATCCATCTAACATCATAATCTTATATCAGTTTTAATCAAAAATCGTTCAAATAAATCTATTTGAGAGCAAATTTATTGCGCTTGTATTTGGCAAGATCTTAGAAATTGAATACATAACAAAATCTTCTAGTGTAAGGCAAGTTATTATCAGGCCTTAACTATGTGACATTCTGCTTTCCTCTGATATAAGGTTGTTATCTATTTACAAGTCAAATTTATATTCTTTGAATTGTTTAAAGTACACAATCATCTCTGTGATGGAGTGCCTTTAAGCCAGTGAAAGAGATCTTAACAGATAAAATTTTTGTCTGATAAAGTGATTAAATCATTTAAACAATATACAAAGAATGCTAAAATATGCAGCTAGTGTGTACAGGATTTGGAATCGTAGTTCTCGCAAAGATTGATTATGTCCAATTTACTTGAATTAACATAATTGCTAATGACAGTCCAGTCTCGTCGACTTCAGTAAGCAAGTTCAATGTAGCTTACAAAGAGCAGGCGCTATGAGTTTGTATTGTTAAAACTGACAATATAATCAGGCTTAAAATTATTTTCAAACCAACCTTTCTGTGAGAAAGACATAGGAACATCCAGATATGTAAGGATTTTATTTGCTTTGTTGAATCTCCGATCTAAAGCTTCTTTGTATCTTGCAACTGATGCAACCATGATTGTCTTCTCTTCTTTGTACTGTTTTGATACCTCCTTCAGATACCTGAGGAAAATGCAAGTAACAGAAATATCATGATTCTGCAATGAAATGCAGTAAACACTTTTCGAAGTGCAAAAACATTGACAATAAAGTCTTCACGCTGTGAAAACACGGACATAGCTGAGGTTGTTGAGGTTCTTTTATATAAGATTCCTGTTACCATGCTGGCGTGGTACGCCCAGAATTTTTCGTTGTAACTGATAGCACAAAGTTATATAAAGGCTGAGGCAGAACATAGCTACCTACATCTGAGCTGAGCCAATGCACAGTTCTTCTAGGCTGAGGCGGCACAAAGCTATATAACGGCTGAGACAGCATATAGCTACATCTGGGTAGAGGCAATGCACAGTCAATTCTAGGCCGAGGCAGCACCTAAGTTATATCACAGCTGAGACAGCACATAGCTACATCTGGGCTGAGGCAATGCACAGTCACTTCTAGGCCGAGGCGGCACCATGTTATATCACAGCTTAGGCAGCACATAGCTACATCTGGGCAGAGGCAATGCACAGTCCTTTTAGGCTGAGGCAGCACCAAATTATATCACGGCTGTGACAGCACATAGCTAGCTATATCTGGACTGAGGCAATGCACAGTCACTTCAGGCTGAGGCAGCACCAAGTTGTATCACGGCTTATGCAGCACAAAGTTATACCTGGGCTGAGGCAGTTACACAGTCACTTCTAGGCTGAGGCAGCACAAAGTTATATCAGGACTTAGGCAGTACATAGGTAGTACAATCAGGGTTGAGGCAATGCAAACTGATGAAAACCAGAAATGAAATCCACTTCAAAGAAAATAACACAGAAATGTCAACTCACTTATTTTCAAGTACCAGAGCATCCACATCAACCAATCGCCTGTCATCATTATGAAGCACGTAATTCAACTGTGTATTCAATCGTCTGCATTTTTCTTTGAACTGTTCACGCTGTTAAACAGATAAGATTAATAAATAGGCAAATTCAAATTGTCAGCCTTTCATAGTCTTCATATAATCAATTTCAACTTTTCTCATGACCTCATGGTTAACAGTAATAAGGTGGCGGAGGGTCCTTCAAAATCTGACACTACTGCAATGCCATAACCGTCATATATTGCAAAAATATATCTGGTTTATTGTTTAATCAAAAAATTCTTTGCATTATCATTACAGAACAATATACAACCAGACAGCTCACTATCGGGAAACTGTAACTTTTCGATGTTAATTAGTGCTTAACCTATTTTGCCAATAGACTTGATTGGGTTATCTCTATGCTCAAATGTAACTGAATAGAATGAATCATATCTTACCTCCTGTGATATGTCTGTCTTTTCATCTGTTAAGTTCTCTACATCTGCTTTGTAATCTTCTATCTGTGAATTAATAGAGAAATAACTCCACAACTTTCCCTAATTATACAGGGTTGCTGTAGAAGGCATATCAAGCCCTCAAGCCAGCCTTCTTGTCTCTTTAGATACAATGAATGAAAAAAAATATCAATGTGCATATTTTGAGAGGCCTTTTTTCATTTCAAATATTTTTGAGACCCTGTACAAGCCCTTTAGAGCCTGAGGCCATGGTTCAACATGCCTCTCTACATTCCTGTTAGTCACTCAGACTCAAATTGATTCCAAGGCATTATAAAGCAGGTTGAAAGTGTTAACACCCCCTCAAAATCATGACAGATATATTCTATGAAGATAATATTAATTTTGAAATGTTTGCAGTTATGTTCACATGAGTGCTCCAACATAAACTTGTGCTTCTATCAGGTCTTGGAAAACACTGGCAAATGAAAGCAGCTGCACAATAATGTTACTAAATAATTCAAATTTAAAGATTCAAACCTTTTTTTGAGCCTCTTCAAGTTGTTCAATTAGCCATACTTTATCTCGGCTTTCACTGGTTGATTCTTTTTTTCTGCTTTCATGTTGGTGTAGTGTCTCTCGAAGCAGCTGGTTGTCTCTTTGTGCTTCTGTATAGAGTTGTCTCACAGTGACAAGATCATTATGCAATGCTTGGTTTTCATCCCTGACATGTTGTATCAGCTGTGTTAGTGTCTGACAAAAATAAATAACAATGTTTCACATTGCATTAACTTGAAACACATTAATAGACAGCTGACAGATGCCAGATAGTTGCATATGCAAGGGACTGGAGAAGCATGTAGAGTCAAACCCATTGATCTTGTTTATCTCTACTAGTCAAGTTACAAAGAGATGTGTTTCTTATTGTTAGAAATTTCAGTCAATCAGTGAAAATAGAACAAGCTGTTTTTCCCCAGAAAATAAGCACAAAGTACCAAAATTCCCCTATCAAATATTCTCACCAAATTTAACTACCTATTAACTACTCGCCCTAGTCTTAATACTAAAAAGGTGAAGAGGAAATCAAATGAATATCAGTAGATTATGCCAACCTTTATCTTTTTATCATTGCTTTCCTCGCAAGAGAAAAAAGATCGATTCTTTTTTTGATCTTTCCACTGTCCCCCAACCACCTCTTTTAGCTCATCAAGCTCTTGTTGCTGAAAGATAATAAGTATATTCAGAAAAACTAGAAATATTAGACCATGTAGGCTACAAATGAGGCAATTAGACTTTTTAATTTTTGACTGAGAATGCCTAAAATATCAATAACATCAGTGTTGTCTGAACTATTGCAAATGCTTAAAATGAATAAAAGGTTTAAGGTTATCAGATAATTCCTCAAAGTAGAACTGAAATACTAAAATTATAACATCACGCTTCTGTGATTTTGAAATTGTGGGAATTCGAGTTTAGTTGGTCCTGTTTCACAAAAATCTTCAGAAAATGATGGAAGTTCAGTTTTTTTATTCTTGAAATATAAAGAAGATAGTAAGATTAAATATCTCCCATGAAAGCCCACAAATTATACACTATCACTTTGTTTGTGATCATGGCAAACATAATTAAAACCAATGACATGTTTTACTGAGAGTGAATATTGTTTATCATTCTTTAAACATTCACTTAAAGTGTGCTTATGATACAATAGAATTTTTGTTGCCCCATACACTTTCATGACACATTTGATTCTAAACTCTATCTGATTTCCTTATGTTATGGCAAGGTTAAAATCGATTGCTATTCCTCTGTAAAACTGGTCAGACGATCACTAAGATTGAGCCAACAGCAAAGAATAAAAGCATGTTAATCATTAGTTGTGCAAATATGGTTGCAGTCTAAGCTATTGCAAAAATAAAAAGAAGATACTGATATAAATCAAGAACTAGTTCAGTCAGTTTTTTAATATTTTCCTAATTTTTTGTCTCATCTTTTTCATAATTTACTCATCCACCATCACTTTGTAAGACATGCATCTACCCTTGCTTTCAGTAATAATATAAAAATAAGCATTAGAAAAAATCCTCATATCAAAATCAGAATTCTTATCTGCTACAGATTAACGCTAGCAATGTGTCTGTTTCTGTCGCTCATTCTCTGTCCAAAACTGAGCAAGGGATGAAGTGAACACACCATATGTAATGTCAAAGGCACAAGAAGATAATTATGATGCTGCAAAGCAAGAGCCCAGAAAATTCATGGCAGGTTGCTGAAACTCATTTGTTAGGCTGTTTCTGCTAACTTCAAAGCCCAATTTATAAAGAACCATATACAGTATGAAAATAATTTGAGCAATTCTCGATTACTTGAAAAGAATACTACCGATCTGCAGGCGGGGATTAGCCCACCGGGCTACCGGGCCTGTTGGGCACCCCAAAGGGAGGCCCCAAAATAGAAACAGGCATAAAGTTCTAAAGCTAATAAAATTTGTTTCAATACTGGTGAGAAAGCCTAGCAACTCCGTCACTCCTAAATCCTTTCAACAGGGCCTTTTCATCTATCATCCCTATGAGGAAATAAAGTACCCTGAAATCTTTTTGATTTGATTCCGATCATGCAGGCTATATACCATTTTGAAGTATATGTTTTCTGTTAAAGTTTGGATCTAGTAAATGATGTGTTCTCTTGTCAATAAACTTGACTTTGCCAGATTTGATGCACCCATCTCTTATAATAGTAATGTGACCCCTGAAGAGAATGAGCATGATTGACCTTGGTGAAAAGGGGGCCCTGAGATAGATTGCCCGGCCCTTTTTTGAGAGCTAATCCGCACCTGCCGATCTGGATAAAGTTATTTTTTGCATTGCAGTTCTCCTTCAATAGACAGTACAACGATGTTCTTCAAGGTCAATTCACTTACCAGCTGGCAGACTTTATTCTTATAAATGTCTCTCTCAATCTGACACTGATCCAGATCATTTACTAGAATCTTTAAACCTTCCCTTTTGCTGTCTAGTTTCTTTCTGCAAATGTTGTACTACAAAGAGTAGAGAATAAAGAAAAAATTATAAAAGATTTCACACATAAATTATGCAAATACTTTTCTAATACAGTCTACTCTCACTAAGCAGACATGGCTAAAAGCAGTTGCATAGCACCTTTATTGCAATATGCTACAATATTAAATGCATTGTCATTTTGTATAAATAAAACACATCTAAACAGCATACAACAAATCTGGCTCCAATGGTTACTACGTCATAGGGCGCATTAATTGGACAACAGATAAGATAGCCTAGAATTTTGCATTTTACCTTGGTAGTTAGCAAATCTATACACATTATCGAGCCTACATCCCCTGACAACACAAAAAACATTAGCGATACCTTCGGGTCACCCAAAAAACCCTTTTAAATGAGCCAATATCAACACAACAACTCAAGCGAAAAAAACCTCGCCTTGTGCGACTCACTTCGTTCTTCAACATTGCCCAGTCTCTGTCGGTTCTTTGCAAAGTCATCTCAAAGCTTGCTCTTTAACAAGTCTCTTGTCTTGGAGCAGCTACCATCAACAGTATGCTCTATTTACACACATCAAGTGAGCAGTCGTTATTATGCAGGTGACTGCTGGTGGTGGTGTGGGCCTACGTGTACATGCATATTGAAAACGAAAAACAACAACAACATCAATTCAATTCAATATTCTTCGGACAAAAATGTCATGCATTTTAGATTCCCTGTTGTATTATATTTATTATCTTCGCTTCTGCTCTTTACTTTACTAACGTCAAACGATATTTCCCTTTGAAGACAATTGACAACCGTTGTGAAATGGATGAGCAAGCCTTACACGTTGTCCATAGTGATATTGTAGAGGAAAATAAGCAAGGACTGAGAATTTGTGACTCAGAAAAAAAAGAATTAAAACTAAAACCAATTGTGGTTTGGTTGTTCTGGTTTGCAAGGAACGTTCAACAAGGTGCCTAGCCCTTCATTAAAAAGTTTAATTATCCTAAGGTACGGCACGCCAAAGCATTTGCCCATTTTTATCACTTTTCTTGGGCTCAAAAAGACTTAAATAAAATAAGTTTTTAAATGTAACATCATAGAAGTTGACATTTCAAACAAAGATATATCAAAACCTTTTATTCGCATTAACTTTTAAAACTTGTATACATTGACTATATTCGTTATGGCAGTCATTAGTTAAATTTGAACCGATAAATAACTGGTTCATATAAATATATATATTTTATAACGACAAGTGTACCAAAAAGGAATTGTGAAGCCAACGAGAGAATTAAAAGACATAACTTAAAACAACAAAAACTTTTTTAATACAATTAATGAAACACTAGGAATATTTAATAAAGTGATATTCTATAATAGTAACTGGTTTCAAGAGGCCTTTGTTGTGATCTAGATTCTTAAGAAGAATTCATCTCCGCAAAGGTTTCACTTTATAAGGGTTTCACTCTCCTTGTAAAGGCTTCGCATTCTTTAAGTAAGGGGTTTACTAAGAAAAGGGTTTTCTTTGCAAAGATATTTCAGTAGAATCACAGTGGAAACTTGCTTAAAAGAGCATACAAACGAGCTGCAACCAAGAAAACAAATAAAAATGGGCATTTTCAGCCTTAGTATAAATTAAATCTCATTTGTATATCATGGTTTTTAAATGCAAATTCCAAATTTCAGAACGGTACCTTGTGCAAAGGTTATGCGAGCATTTAATATGTATATTTCTGCCTTATTTCCTGGTGTTTTTATAGCTATTTGATGCGTTACAGAGCTGGAATTACAACACTAAACAACTGAATAAGACCTCGCTAAGAATCTACAACAGAGCTGCTTTCAATCATAACACAAACGTTAGCAGTTACATAAGAATGATTCATAAATATAACCTAGATGTATATATATATATATTAATAGAATATATCTTATCTAACATTTGGTCTGTCAATATATTAACTAGGAACTTAGCTGGTCAAAATAATAGAAAGATTGTGTAGGCCTTGAGAAAGTAGACAAAGATAATGAAAATAAAAGTTGCTTATTTGCAAGCTAGGATCATGATAATCTATCGTTGCCTTTAAATTTCTGTCTCCAAGGAGGAGTCGTTTTTATAGCAATTTAACGGGAATAGATATATAATATCGCTGTTCCCAAAAATAATCAGGTTTAGCAAAGAGCATGTCATGGATGCATGCAAAACTTCGTTTTTAAACTGGCAACATACTTGATTAGCATCTCAACTTTCTAACAGTAGTCGGGTTCAATGCCACTTTGATATCATTTTACCCCCTCCGCTTTTCTGATTTTGTGAAATTTTAGTGTTTAATCATTTTTTGCTTGGCCTCTCCTGATAGCTGCTCTTGTTTGCAAAGACTAAATAATGAATGGGTTCAAGCTAACTGTTGCAAGTCCATAGTACAAGGGATTGTACGAGGATAAGGCTATTAAAGGCCACCTTAGGGTAAAGGCTGAGACAATAGAGAGGGAAGGAGGAGGAAAGAAGAAGATTGTGAGAGGAAAGGAAAGGCATATTTGACCTATGTTTGAGAAAATCCCAAATTTAGTCTAGTTTTTATCTACATGAATTTGTACGCGCGAACCAAACGTTTTCGCAGTTGGGCGTCGGCACTAAAGAGATTCACGCGAAAAACTCAGCGACAGAGTAAAATATACCCGAGTTCTACTTTTTGTCGGTCAATTATCTGAAAAAGTATAAAATCACAAGAAAATCAGCACGAGCGCAGTACACATTACTCTTTGGCACGCTCGGAGATTTCCTTGGACGAAAAGTTGGCCGCGCGAACAATTCCATCTGGAATCTGGCTTTAAATACATTTGTCAGTTATGAGTAAAACATTTTCCCTGTTAAAAATAACATAAGTATATAGATTGATGATTGATATTGTTGATCGTTGAAAGCATAACAATAATGGTTGAACTAAGCATCTTGTCTTTTCGAAGCCAAGCAGCGTCATTTTACCCAAGAAGGATAACGTCGTGTATATGTATCAACATAATTCGTTGATCTAATGTTGCTATAGTACGCTATATGCTTTCATTGTGGCATCGTTGACTTTAGTGCATAATTAACAGGTCCTCGTTGTAATTTTCTTTGATGCAAAGAAATAAGCTGGAGATTCGGAGGTCAGTTAGTGCAATTTCAATATCTTTCCTATGGATAATCTCCAAGTTGACGTAGTCATAGAAAGGCAGCTGGGTGCCAAGATAAAGTGGGGTTTTTCATCATGAGTACTTCGGGTGCTCCCCCTCTTATGCTTGGCCACAGTCTTGGAGTTGTGCATTGCACCCACAGAGTTATGTTAAGGCAACATTGAGCATCTTGATGCAGCCTCATGCATTACTCAGGCTAAACTGCTGGGTAGGTGTAGGTGATATCACAATGTCACCCTTGATGTGTAGAGAGATACCATCACGCGTCCATTTCTGTGTCAATTGAAGATTACACGCAGGTAGGGACTCCGCT
>WUAR02035458.1:0-10018 GCA_015164055.2 Chrysaora achlyos
CAGGTGAACAGCAAAGCTTTATTAAACATCGGCGTCTTGTAGATAGGGGCATCAGCTGGAAACCGAGTATAACGGAAATGTGCTTATATGCTGCAAGCATGTAGTAGGAAGGTATAGAATACTAGTTACTGTATTTTGATACTGATTATGATTAATTCTTGCTCAATAGTCTCGATAAAACAGTTCTCTTTGGTAACATAGACAGAAATCTTACAAGAACGTGCCCTTTATAAAGTGCAGCCCAAGGCAGAGTAAAAAAAAAGTCCAAATCTTTCTCCAGCTGCAAATTTTATAAGTTAACCTTCCTCACTTTATCAAATGAAAAAAATGAGATTTTTCGAACCCTTCCATTGTTTATAGCCGTAAAAGTATAAACCATGGTACATAATTTCATCACATGTGTAGCTTGATCTATTATTTAGATTGATCTAGCATAGCTATAGCGTGATCTGCCATTTAGCTTGATCTACTATTTAGCGTGAGCTAAAATTTAGCTGGGTCTAGCGTAGCTATAGCGTGATCTAGTATTTAGCTTGATCTAGCATAGCTATAGCGTAGCATATAGCTGGGTCTAGTATGTAGGTTGCTTTAGCGTAGCAATAGCTCGATCTAGCATATAGCATGATTTAGTATTTAATTTGCTGTACCTTTAGTTTCTTATGATGTGTTGTCTTTATAACACTACATAATCTTTCATCAATCATTTTATTGAATCTACTCCAATCTACACAGGTTGCCGTTTCCGCCAATCCAGATTCCTACCATCCATATGGGGCATTTGCAATTGGACTGATAGCAGGCATTATCTATACTATATGGTCTGTTACTCTGAAACATTGGAGATTTGATGATGTTGTTGATACAGTTGCAAGTAAGTCCCTTTAGGTTTATTACAATTGTCGCAGTTATCAATACTGAGGGACAGATGGATTCACATTGAGCGTCTAAAGAACCTCTGTCATAGTGATTTTTTCTGTCATTCTCTGTGTATTACAAAGTTTTTTCTGTCCCATGGGTCAATGTGATTTTACACCTAAAAGTCTAAAAATTTTGACCGTAAATCATCATGAACTCTATTTCTATGAAAAAAAAATGGAAAATGTTTGCTGTTAGTTACTCCGCCGAGTTGCTTTACTTTGTTGTTTCTCTTGGTCTAACACTGCGACGTCTGTAATGTCGAGGTCATTTTTTTTATACACCACATTTATAAAGTGATCCCAACAAGACTCGAACCCTTGACCATCAGAAAAATGAGAGGGAAGTCTTGCCCACTTAACCACAGCATCCACAATGCCTTACATCATTCGGGTGAAGCATCTAATTGGAGAATGTTGCCTTTAAGAGAAATTCTACATTTGAAGTTTTCTTTATCCGGAAACATTTGTTGAAATCACCCATAGTGTTTCTTAGCTTAACTAGATATTATCTTACAGAATCGAAATTGTGATTAAGAGGCCTACCAATTCTTAAAAGTGGCTCTCATTTGTGTGTGTGTTTTCATGTTTAACAGTTCATCTTGGTGGAGGTATATGGGGCTTAATTGCTGGAGCATTTTTCAACAAATCCATTGGCACATTCTATTCCGGTACAGAAGATGCATTCAAGTTATTCGGCTGGCATCTGCTTGCAGCTGTTGTTTACTTTGCATGGCATGGCATTGCTCTTTGCCTTCTTTTCTTGCCATTCCACTTGGCGGGTGCACTCAGATTTTCAACCCACTCAAAAGGTAAACATATATAATTATTCCGTATATTGCATCTGTTTTCCCATGAAACACATTTAAAGCTAATCCGGGGCTCGATTTTGAAGATATGGTACAATTATTACTCTTACCACGGTTTGTGCTCTCGGACAGATCGCTGCTATGACGGCATCAACAATTTCCTTCACAACTTCATAACTCAAAAACAACAAAATATATTGAAGTTGTGTCAACGTCTTCATAACTTACTACCAAAGCTCTTTTATAAATGCGAACTCCCAACGAGTGAGAGCTACAATTTTTAGATAGATGGCGTATATAGTTGAAGCGAAAGTGTACTTTTGGGACCAAAAATACAAATACATAATCTGCATCAAAAGGGCAATCTGTTGTTGCACCCAGTAAGAACCTTGTCTTAGCAAGGCCTTTAATCCAACTTAATTTATCTTGTAGCTTAACTAAGCATCTAGCTTACCACAGGTTTTAACTCAATCCGTCATCTAGTAGCTTAACCTAGCATCTAGCTTAACACAGTATTTAACTGAATCAGTCATCTAGTAGCTTAACCTAGCATCTAGCTTACTGTAGTATTTAACTTAATCAGTCATGTAGTAGCTTAACCTAGCAACTAGCTTAACACAGTATTTAACTTAATCAGTCATGTAGTAGCTTAACCTAGCATCTAGCTTACCAGAGGTTTTAACTGAATCAGTCATCTAGTAGCTTAACCTAGTAACTAGCTTACTGCAGTATTTAACTTAATCAGTCATGTAGTAGCTTAACCTAGCATCTAGCTTAACACAGTATTTAACTTAATCAGTCATGTAGTAGCTTAACCTAGCAGCTAGCTTAACACAGTATTTAACTCAATCCGTCATGTAGAAGCTTAACCTAGCATCTAGCTTACTGCAGTATTTAACTTAATTAGTCATCTAGTAGCTTAACCTAGCATCTAGTTTATTAGAGGTTTTAACTGAATCAGTCATGTAGTTGTTTAACCTAGCAACTGGCTTACTGCAGCATTTAACTTAATCAGTCATCTAGTAGTTTAACCTAGAAACTAGCTTACTGCAGTGTGTAACTTAATCAATCACCTAGCTTAAAGTTTAACCCAGTATCTAGCTTGATCTTACATCTTCATTAATCTGGCAAAACAACTGTGTTGTATTAATAAAATGAATCAATTGCACATTATCTCCTACAGTTCACCTAAAAGGCATGGACGTTCATGTGCACAACGAAAGGGCCTACCCACCTCATGAGGATTTCTCAGAAGATGGCAAAAGCAAAACCATTCCTGTTTGGTCCACATTTCAGCGAAGTCAGCGACTTGCAGAAAACGAGCTGGTTCCTGCGTCTCCAGGAAAGAGCTATGAAAATTACCCATACTACATGGATGTCCTGGAGGCTGTTCCTAACCAAGAGAGAAATAGTCAAGGTCTTTCTTGGAATCCAGAATGATAACTTGTGTGACATAAGTAGGATAATCGAAACATTTTTACATATTCTTTGGTACATTTTATATTTCTATACATGGGCACTTGTGCAACGTGTTAGCCACCCTTAGGTTACAAGGGCAAATGGGGGGACCAAAGGTTAGGTACCTTTTCTATCCTTTTTTATCATTGGTTTATAGCTAAAGATTTAAAGAACAAAGGTACATATAAAAGAATGCTTAGGGACAATTAGAAGGAGAGAGTATAATCTTAGCCTTCATAAGAAATAGAAAAAACTTCCCAATGTGCTTTGAAAATCAGACAAATATAAAAACATTATTTACTGTGCCTAGTTTTGAATCGTGGTTTCCCTTTTGTCTACTTCAGTTTCCCCTTACATGGCGAAAATAATTTCAACCGATTGAAAAAAACTATGAAAACAATAAAACTGCCAATTTTACCTGTATATCTTCCCTCGAAGTGTCCTCTTTTACAACCCAAGATAATTTGTAGCTTTGCTTCTCCACTCCATCCCCTTTGGTCAAGTTACAGCTCATGAAACTAGCGCTACATCTCATGAAACTAGTACTGCAACTCATGAAACTAGTTCTGCAACTCATGAAACTAGCGCTACATCTCATGAAACTAGCGCTACATCTCATGAACTAGCGCTGCAACTCATGAAACTAGCGCTACATCTCATGAAACTAGTACTGCAACTCATTAAACTAGCGCTGTAACATTTTTAATATTGAAAAATGAGCCCTGTCAGTGAGCCCTCCTCTAGCTCTGATTGGGCTGCGTTAACCTATGGCCTAAAAGTTTCATACAGAAAAAACCCGCATATAAGAACCACCTTTTTAAAAACCTTTAAGCTAAAATTTTCTTAGATTTTTTATGAGATATCTATAAAGTTCATTAAAAACTAAGAGTAAAGATATGAGACATTGCTGGAGTTCAGAATGAAGTAGCTAATTTATGGGCCTTGTGAGTAGACTCTTAGCTGATAAAGTGTGCAATTCAAGACTCCAGGATAAAGAAACCTTTGCTATTGAAAACTTGAATGGGGGTTCTTGTTGAGAGTTTTACTGTAGTAACTGTAATCAACAGATAAACCTATTTTTGAAAGAATTCGGTAACTGACCCATCAGATGAATAAACTTTTATTCTTAAAACCTGATTTGTTTCATATTTCAAGGGCTAGAATTACATTGCAAATGACCCAGGAATTTGAATACTCCAATGCCAATAATTATCGTGTTTGAATTCTTCAGTGCTTAAATCTTGCTGTTATATATATTGCATATTTCTAGTTTCAGAAGTAATTCGAGTTCACTAAATATGATTTTCAGATTTATAAACTCTTATTCCTTAACCACTAATCATTCTGGATTTTTCTATTTTCTTATGTTAAATTCAATTTATGGGGCTTAACACGCTTATTAATTTGACGAGTGAAGACGATTGAACATTATGTTTCACAACTAATTCATTGTTATTAATATATATTAACATTAACTGTATGTTCTCTTAAATTTTCTAAGAAATGCTTTTTGTATTTTGCAGTGTTTTTCATATTATCAATTTTCTTTTAATAACCTCTCTGGCAGGCAATAACCTCAATGACATGCTTGCATTTTTTTAACGCAAGTGAAACCAATTAAAATCTAAATTTACGACGTGAAATTTTTAAATTCTGGCTGGTGCAGTGATGACGTACTGTATGGGAAAAAGGAAATGCAAAGGGAGGGAAATGTGGTAGGGGAATGTGAATATAGAACGAGGAGAAGTGTAAAGAGGGTAAGAGAAAAATAAATGGTGGGATAGAAAATATGTGTTGAATGCAAATAAAAAAGAAAATAGAGAAGTGATAAAGTATGAATATAAATAACAAAGAAACGTTTTGACCACAAATATAGATAAAAATGAAAATAATAATAAAAAAGATTGTAAAAATTATTGGCAAGAAGATGGTATCAAGGGTACTTCAATGTTTTAATCAATTCCTAAGTCGAAAACGTTTCGGAGAAGATAAGTGTTCATATTCACGTTAAAGAAAGAAAAATATTTCTTGAAAAAGCTTCAAAGCTCCTAGCCCTCGACTATACAATCTAATACCAAGAATTATTTAAAATATGTAATGAAACAGAGATTTTTTACAAACAATCTTTACAAACAGAGACTTCAAACTCTTGCTGTTGAATTATATGAAACCCAACGTACGAGTTGAATTCATTTTTTATAAAAATCTCTTCGTTCGAAATATCACAACATTAAAACGTCTAATGAACTGAAATTTCAAGAGTAAGTTCTACCAAAAAGGGACTTAACTCTTTCTTGTATTTGGGATTCGGGGTAAAAGTAAGGAATTGTAAACGGGTCTCGAAAGCTCAGTAAAATGGCATCGCGAGCTTTCTGAAAGCACAATAAAACATAAAAGGCACATTACAGCCTTTCTCGAGCACTGTCTGTCCTCGCAATCTTACAATACGAAAATATAAGCCAGAAGAGCTCTATCAAGTGTTACATGTTACATACTGCTCACATGTTCAGTCTTACATATTCAGATCTCTTCGTCCACATCTCATCTGCTATACTCTTTATCATAGGCATCAACTTTTGGGGCTGGACTGTGCTAACCTAAGCAACCACACAAATTCTAACACCCATTACCCAGCCGGCAAAAAGACGTAAGCAACTTTTAGGGCTGAAGTGGACATAATGTTAAAGCTCACAAGGTTATTATTATTATTATTATCTGTATTTTTGAGTTATAGAAATTTCCCGCTAATTTTTATGCTGCTTTGCGCATGCTCTACCTGCTCTTGGCAATGTATGTTCATAAAGTTGATATGGTAACAAAATGGTAGACAGATTGTTCCTGTCCAAGCAATTCCAACGACAGAATTATCTACTGGTTCCTTTCGGAAGTAAATCAAAACATGGCGGTAGATTATCCTATTTCAAATTCTCTCTTTAGTTAGTTAACAATCCTTTATTTCTGAAGAAACAAAGTGCAATTTAAGTGGGTCAAACTCTGTTGTTAATCTTAGGCCATGTAAATAATTGGCCTAGTCTATCAATTTTCCAGACACCCTACCTTACTATGCAGTACCATCAATATTCTAAGGATTTAATTGATAAGTAATATTATCGTCTGTTATCTTTAGACATCTCCATCAAAACGCAGATTATTCAAAAATATTTAATGGAATCAATGAGTCAAAATAAAACTTACATATGTGTTGGCTTCTTTGTAGGGTGGGAAACCAGCTACAAAAGGTAAGAAAAAAGGAAAGTCTTCAAAACTATCCAAGGCAGAAAAAGAAAGATTGAAAAAGGAAGAATTAGAAAGAAAAGCACTAGAAGAAGGTAATTTAGTTCACAGTACTATTAAAGTAACATAACTATGCAATATCATTTTTTATTATTTTTGCAGAAAAAAGTTTTGTTACTAAGCAGTGCCAATAATATTTTATGAATGAAATTGATAATTCACATTTTCAAACATTTTTGCTATCATCTGTTTTCAGAGGAAGCCAAAATAAGAGCTGAACAAGATGCAAAGGAACGAGAAGAGCGAGAGAAACAAGAGCAGGAAGAAAGAAGGCAACTGGAAGAAAAAGTAGGTAAAGTTTGATAGCTACAAGATTCAAACCATTAAATAATCATATAGTGGTTTTTTAAATCAATATGTTTTTTTTTTAGGAGAGGGCTCAACATCAAGCAGAAATTGATGAATTAAATCAAAATATTGAACAGAATAAAGAAAAGCTTTCGGAACTGCATCAGAAAAGAAGAATAAAGGAGAAAGTAAGATTCACACTTTTAACAGCAATTGCCACTCTCAAATATAGCTGAGGCAAGCCATACTCATTTGTTAAACTGAATGATTTCTGAACTTGCAAGTATTTCCCCCTGCTATGTGTGTGCTATGTGTGCTTAACTGTTTATCGAAGGTATCTGAAACAGTAAGACAGTGCAGAATGAGGTTCGCCGGTCACTGCTGGCGAAGTAAAGACGAAATCTTCAGCAACATTATTCTATGGGAGCCGGCGCACAGAAAAAGAAGTAGAGGGAGACCGGCACGCACATACCTGGACCAGCTGAAGGACGATACAGGAGCCGAGCTGAAGGAGCTGCCTGTCCTTTTCGAGGACATAGATGCCTGGCGCGAGCTTGTCTACTCCCGAGCAAGCTCGACCAGATGATGATGATGATGATGTGTGCTTGCTTTAATCTGTGTTGGCATTCATGTGCAAGTGATGGAAAGGCTGGCATAATCTTTCTTATAGCAATGCATTTTACCAATGCATTGGATATCCCTTATGCTTAATTTAAGGGTCTTCTTCATGTCTTTAATGATTTTGTTTCTTCCAGTGGGATAGGTACATGCTTTGCGATGGAAGACCTGACCCAACTGCAAAGAAAGAATTAAACACATACATGAACCTGTGGAGAGAAGATGTGAATTTCAAGCCTTTTCAAGAAGTTTTGCTAGAATGTGAGCTTACTCTTGAGGTGATTATATGCTTATTCTTCACAGTGCAGTAAATTTTTTGTTATCAAAGCAGTAGAATCATTCCACAAATGTTCTTAAAAGACAAATTACCAAAAAAAAATCCTATCTTTAGTCTATTTTGAGTTACAATCAGGGACTGCACAGCCATTGGATTAGGGCGGGCTAGAGCCTACCCACTTTTTCAAAGATAGGTCTTAAAACTTTCACAAATATAGAATTTTAAATTTTTTTCATTTAAATAAATCGATGACAACAAAGAAAAACAACTTGTACAAAAAACAACTAACATAAGTCCCGAAAGTTTGCTCTGACAGATCATTAGTAAAAATAGCTTTTTTATGAGAAGAAAGGCTCTGTCATCAATTTTGCTGGATCTAATGTTATATGCCTCTTTTCATAGTAATTGAAATCTTTTCTGACCCCAGCTGTACATAAATATGGACGTAAAGAGGCAAGTTTTTGTTTGAAAAGGGTGTTTTTCAACGTGGTCTCAACAAAATTTCCAGGGCAAGGCCCCGGCCCCTTACTTAGCCTAGCCCCCCCACTTTGAAATTGCTGCAGGGTCCCTGGTTACCATGCAAATCAAATATTAAAAAATACAATCCTCTACACGTTGTGTGCATCCTTCGTCAGGAGCTGACTGTGCTATTGATTCATTGAATAATTCTTTAACAACGTATGCTACTTGCTGCAACGTTCATGTTAAGAATGCTTCTTTTTGCAGTTGATAGCTGAATTAGAAAAATACTTGGAAGAATATGATGAGCTGGATGTTGCTGAAAAATCATCTTACAAAGAAGTGAGTCATCCTCATGTTCATACCTTTTAATTTCAAATATTTCTGCATTCTGATTATGTTTTTTCTACAGCAGGAAAAGCTGTAAATAACAATGTAGCAGGGGGGGTACATTATACTGCATAAAAGCTCAAGGTCTCAAGGGACATTTGAATTGTGGAGGTTCTCAATGGGGGCTTATTAGAGAGATGGGAGTTATTATAAAGCCACAATGTTAAGAAAGATAACCTTCTTTCTATTTAAGATATCATATTCAATGTTATTCATATTTTTTCCATTTTGCAGTGGGTGGGGGCTTTTACAGAAGGGGGCTTGCAGAGAAGGGAGCTTAATAGCTTTTTTGAAATTAACAAGATGAATGCACATTAAGAAGATCAATGTCTCAGATTTTATATATTTCATAATTCATATCTTCTAGTCGATTGATGAAATGCACTCCCTGCTTGACAATAAAATTGATGAAGCAATGATGTGGCTATTAAAGAATCCTGAAGAAAACATTAATCAAGAAACACTGAATCTGCAATGCATTGTGATGAGTAAGAGTTTTCGGGCATGCATTTGGGGAAATACAGCTAAAAATCCAAGGTATCGTTATCTATGCTGCTTAATTGTTGTTCATACTCAAATACAGTGTTTTCTTCCTTGTTACATATTACAGATACCCCATGTCATAAATCTGACATTTTCTGGTTTGATTATGCTAACTTATTGTAATTCTTTTGTAATTTGATTATATTGTATGTTCATATGCTTAAAATCATGTGTGCTCACAAGATGAAGCATAATAGGTCAGTAAGTTGGTCTACTGCAGTCAGATGTGATATGAGGGCTGCTTTTTCATGCTTATGGTTTTAGGTGGGTAACTCCTTTCCCTGGTCCAAGAACATTTTACCCATAATCCTACTCATTATGCTGAGTGTTTAGCAGAGCCATGGGCTGCCATGTTAGTATTTGGTATTGCTCAACCAGAAAAAGAAACACTCTACCACTAGGCTGCAGTATGGAATTAGAAGAAAAAGTTTACATGTTTATCCAATATCTTTTACCCATATCATTAAGCTTTAAGCACCTACCGCCTTTTTTTTTTATTCCCTTTTTCATATTTTTTTCGACTGATTTAACTTTTACTTCTTCTATTTTGTTTTTTGAAATTTTACTCTTACTGTTTCGTTGTTCAAACTGAAATAGAATCTGTAATCTTAACACGTCATTTGGGGTACATGACCCGATAACTCTTCATGAGTTCTTTTCATGTATCCCTCAGCATAACATACTAATGTATTGTTAATTTGCTTATATTCTGTAATTACTAGTTTTCATATTTGAAATTATCTCAAGTATATTGTAATTAATTTGTTTTGCTGATAACAAATTTTGAGTTTGAGTTTTGAGTTTGCAATATATTCATAGTGAATTATCTTTGCTGCTTGTACAATACCATTGAATTTGTTTTCTAGGGTGAAAAGTGTAGATTTCCCAAGTGAAGGATTCACAATAGAGATACCAAAAAGCCTGGTGCTAGCAGATGTTGCAGTGAGACTTCTACACAAGTACTATGA
>WUAR02035569.1:6422-16453 GCA_015164055.2 Chrysaora achlyos
AATTTTTTTGTCTCTGCCTTGCCGATCCATTCT
The DNA here is from genome assembly GCA_015164055.2 of Chrysaora achlyos. NCBI lineage: Eukaryota > Metazoa > Cnidaria > Scyphozoa > Semaeostomeae > Pelagiidae > Chrysaora > Chrysaora achlyos. The sequence goes on from WUAR02035569.1 coordinate 6,456, forward strand.
TCCTGACAATCATAGCGCGCAATTTATGCAAATTACCTTGTGACGTAAATACCTGCACACAGAAAAATTAAAATGGATTCCAATGTACCAGTGCCAGAACCATTTCCTTCGTCTTCGAAGAATTCTGAGGAGCTTGGTGGTCAGTTCGATGTTGCTGGAGGCCCAAATGGCATAGGATGCACAAATTGTACATATAGCCCTGGATTATCAATCTTTTTTGTGTATTCTTTGTGCTCAGAACGCTTCGACAAACCCTGTTATGCAAACAAGTTTGGGAATTTTCGGAGGCAGTTGGCAAGAGGAAGTGTTCCAACCATATGAATGTACACGAAGCCGACAGGCAGGAATGAAAGTGAAGAAAAGTCAATAGATGAACGCGAAAAACTATTGGTGAGTAAACACAGCAACCGTAAAGTACAAGTAAGTCTACCTCTACTATTGATAAACCCAGGGCCTTATTGAATTGAAATTTTTAAAAGGTTTTGCTTTATCTCGAATTAGAGAATAGTGAGTTCACTGATAGTTTGTTTCTTGCTTATTTAGCTATCGAGAAGCCTTTCAAATCCTGATTTGCGTGAAAAGAAAACATGTAGGCTATCCATGGCTAACACACTTTCCCATCTGGTAAGCATTAGGAAGTTCAGTGTTGGCTTAATTTATTTTTTATAACTATGCATACTATATATGTATATACGACACCTGAATCTGTATTAGTTATATCAAGATAAAATAAGGAGAAATACTAAACTATTATTAAACCCCCGAAACCCTGATCACAGGTGAACAGCTGATGAATCGTACTATTCCACTTATCATTTTACTTCTCTAGTTGCTTCTATCAACACTCGTACAAGCTTGTGCGCGCTCCGGCCCTATACGCATACTTTTGCATGCGCGCACTAGTTTTTGTCGACCTCGTTTCTATTCTTTGTTTTGATTCTTGGTTTACGCACTGTTCAATTTTTTAATCAATTAACGGCCTTGTTCCCTTGGCTTGGTAGGGCTGCGAATACCTTATTTTTCTTATTTTCATCTAATTTTTGTAATACAACATAGTTCTTCTTATTTTATCTTGGTAAGCTATATTGACAGTACAGAGTTGTTTGTTTATAATGTGTTGTTGAAATCTCTCGTAGTATACCATGTTGACTGTGCACATGTATATGCACAATATATTATGAATCTTCAAACGCTAAATTTCCTAGTTTCTTCTTTTTAGCTGATGAACAAAAAAATCTTGCACATGCTGAAAAAACAGCAGTTTACCTTGTTTTGCAATACAAAAAGAAAAACACTCATCCACAAACTTTGGAAATTGGCAAATGGAGAAGCAGAAGTAATGGATTTGTTCTCTTCGTTTAAATTGTAAAAATACAAGAATTCCTGACAACAATATGAACCAATCAATGATTTTAGAGAGCCTCAAATCGTTTGCCAACAAATGAAATGTTTTTTTTCGAGCCCCTCCCTAGGTGGATGAAGAGTTACATTTCTGAGTGTTCATAACCTTTTCTCCCCTGGCTTGGATACTGTGTTCTCATGTGATTATGAATACATGCTTGTAATGGTCTGCGGTTATCCCAACCCACGTATCCACAAATCCATCGTATCAGCCACCTGTAGCCAACTGCTCTACAGAACCTAGAATGAAAATGTATGCATCAAATTTACCAGAAATTTATAGGCTCCTTTTTTCAAAACATTGATATGAAAGCAGTAGTAACCATTAAACAATAGGGCTCGATCACAAAAATTCGTTTCTTCAATGTGATGCCTTACTGTACCTTGAACAGAACAGTGTAACTTGTCATGGACTTGAAAACCTTGAAATCAAATGCAAGAATTCAAATTGCGGAATTTACCTCCTGACAGCAGCGAAACTCTAAAACTCAACAATTTGGTTTTGCACTTTCCACACTTGCACCTTGCTGGAAATAAAAGCAAACGATTATTTTAGAGTAGAACTTTACTCAGATGGTTGTAATGGAAATCATGGCCTACAAAGAATTCACTTGTGTAGCAGCCTAATTTCAAGTTAGCATTATCGATTGTGTTCCAAAAGAGCCTTGAACAGCGAATACATATCATAAAATCAATGCAAAAGCCTTATCATGCTTCTAGAGACACTTGTCCTTCATATCGTGCTGCTAGATTGTGTGCACTCAAACCATCTTTGTCAACATTTCTGTCGTCAGCTGCTGCTTCGTCTTCTCCTTCAGAGTTATTTGCGAGTGGATCTCCTTGATATGGTAGCATCTATGTTATTAGTCGTTTCTGTTTCATAAAGGTTATCAGAATCAGAAGAACTTGACCTGCTTGAAAGACGAGCTTCGGCTGTTGCAATGTGAAGTCAACAACCATAACAACCAAGGAAGCTATGTTTTGTGTCAAGGCACTTAGCTACGTCACAGCATCAGCTTGGCTCTCGCCCCAGACTCTTCGATTTGTCGGGAATTTTGGGCAAAATAGTTTTTATAATTATTGCTATTTCGGCAATTAAATTGCCGTTTTCGCAAAAAAAATGCATGGGAACAAGCGCTCATTTTTACCCATGAAAAAAATTTGGATTCATAAGCACTTTAAAGCTTCTGATAGGTACTGTGCTTTGAAAGGCCCGCAAAAAACCTTTGTGAACGTCCCTTGTAAGGCAAAATGGTGAACGGAAACTGTGTAGTAGCTAAATGCGCAAATAGTCTTTACAAAATAAAAGTTAGGAAGAAAAAGATATCTGAAAAACATCTTGATCAGTTGCAAAAACACTGCGCTTGCCCTCGACCTTTTCGTATATACATTTTTCCCAATGGTTGCTGAGTTCGGACAAGAGGGCGGAGTAGACAAGGCTTACGGAGAGAACCACAAAACGAGACACTTCACGGACCCCAGGCTCTAGTGACCTGCTATGGTCTGCTAGAAGCATTTCATTGATTGGGAGCCAACACTTGGCAATCGAAATCCAACAATTGAGTTGTGGTATGGAAAGCCTGCCAAAAAGGAAAGTTCCTGAGCCAGACAGAATCACATCTCTTCTGATGTACCATCCAGAATGCACTCTCGTGTGTTCTCTTGCTAAACAGTGATAAATATCGATAAACTAGCGTAATCGAAATAATCCACCCTATTTGGGGTGGCGTAACGCCAAAATACGCCCAAGCTGCCTGAACCCATGGAACGTTTTTTTGTTGAGTGTCTTGCTCGAGGATCGCACAAGCGCCATACCGACATTTGCTTTCACCTCAAGCTTGCCCTACTTATTATGTCACAAGATAATATTCCCATTGAAAAAAAATAATTCTAAGTATATTCAAACATCAAACATAATGAAATAAAAATGCCCTAATGAAGTGAAAGCGTTCTGTTGTTTTCATAATCACTTGCTTTCAATTTTCAATAACTAGAGAATTTCGATAGTTTGGTATCAGAAGCACTTTAAAGTTTCTTGCCCGTGAACAGAACTCCTTTACCAGTATGTTAGTCTGTGCAGAGATTCGTTTTTATAGATTCTTCAAAGCAAATTCTTAATTATTTGCATTTTTTGCAGGGTCGTAGATATTATTGCGAAAGATCTGAATTTTCAGCTTTTCCAAGATTCATAAATCTTTTGCTTAACGACAGTACATTTCTATTGGACGAAGCTTTGCAGGTGAACAATTATATTTACCCAAGAATGCGTGGTTCAGTTATAGATTTGATCTAATCTCGAAGTAAAACAGAATTAGTTTAACTCTCCGGTCTGATTTTTTAATGTATGATTACTACATGTATTATACTTATATTTCTATGTAATTTCTCAGAGGCTCTTCCTTCTTGTCCATGGCCAGGAGACCTTCATTCATCAAATAGATTACATTTAAATTTCAATATCTATTCCTTTTCATAATCGGAAATTATATATCTTAAACGGTCATGCCTGGATAATAGTAGATAATAATAGATACGTATAGGGATAATAGTTTCTTCAATAACGTCACCTTCCTCTCAAGAAACAAAAATAGGCAATATTCTGCTTATGAACCAACCTTTTCTGTAAACAATTCTTACCCTAAACTGTTTGCTATTGCTTTTGGATCACTGCGCCACTAGCAGGAATGTTGGACCCCATTGCCTCACAAAACCTAGTCGAAACACCTGTATCAACATGCACAAAACTTGTGGTTTTCCGTTTGAACATTTTTCAGTGATTTGACGTAGACCTATTATCAGCTAACCTTTTCTTTTCTTGGCCAGGAAATACAATAAGGATCTGTTCAAGTTTAAATGAAACGTGAATCAACACTGAATTTTGAAATTTACGCGAACTATCTGTACCATTTGGCTAATGATTTATGGTATTCTTGGTCTTGTTCTTTTTGCCTTCATTCTCATTTACTGTCACTTCATTGCTTTTGGCATCTGGCAAGACTTAAAAAAAATCATTTGAAGCTGGCATAGCAAGCAGCTGGGGGAGATTGTGTTGCACTGTTCGAACTTAATTTGTCCATCAGAGGCTGCTATGCCTATTGTGATGTTTGGATACCTCCCACTGGAGAAGTATTAGTGCGCTGCAGAGAGCCAGCAAATGAAAACAATGCCAATGCAGTGGCTTTAGGTAGATTAAATGATAGATGTGGTCATGGACATGTACTTGTTTGCTTGTGCATTTTTAAGACCGCCAATGGCTGAAGTAACTGGGTTGGGAGTTGAAGTTCCATGCAAATACTGATTCTATGGAGATGAACTGCAATCAAGTCAGACAAGTAAAATTAAGTCAATGCAATTTTGGTAGTGACCAAGAAAGAAATGACCATGTGAAATTTTGGTACAAAAACATTTGTCGTTGTTCAGTGGGTCAGCTGCATAGAGGTGTTCGCTTATGGAAGCTCCACTGTATGTCCATTTGCTCTGTGCTATCTTTTGAAGGGGCATTCAACGACCTCAATCTTTGTAAAATGCAACTTGTGTGATGACATTTAAAAGGTTTGCAATGAAGATGACTCAAACAATTGACTACGAACATGTCGGCTGCTGCATTGGCTCTATTGGGCTTGTTTGGTATTTTATAACGCAATTAGGAAACGAATAAGCATTCTAAAGCTCGTAATATCTACATGCCATTGCTTGATAGTCATCAATTCCACGGCCTGTTGCCTATTTCTTGTTTTGTAATCTTGGCTTTTTTTAGAAAAAGACAAAATGGGACTTTTGATTCGAAAATTTGCTGAATGGGCCTACAAACTTTCTGTTAAATCTCTCCCTGCCAATAATCAACGAGTAACGATCGAAGAGATAGCGCAAGTAATACCTCATCATCTTGCACATTAAAAATAATATTTTATAATTTCTGATTTGAAATTTGCAACTCCAAATCCGGGAAGAGGCATAATGACTTTCTCCTTCTAAGAAACTCAATTTCTTGGAACTTTAGGATGCAAAAGCCAGCTCTGTAATTCCAGGCAAAGGCAATAAGGAATCTCACCAAGAAAAAGATACCCTGTGACTTCATTTAGCATTCTTGTGGAGAAAAAAGAAAAACACTCTCAACCTAACTCGGCGAAACAGCAAAATTTGCCTCGTTTTTTGACTGTTGAAACACTAGGGGCTATCGAGGTGTTTATTTTGACAGGCTGTTTCATCTTTCTTCTATTGATCTTTACCCTTCTAATCTAACTTGATAAGGCTTTTTTTGGGCTTTTTAACTGCGTAATACGTATTTATTAATTATGAGACCGCTTGCTTCTTTCTCGTGTGTTTTTGTTGCCTGCAAATAATTAGATACCAGCGTTCTTCGTACATCAAGTAACAGCATTGATTCTTCTTTCTTAATTTTGTTTTTGTCAGTTATTTTAACTTTTTACTCGAATTTCATTAGCATTTGTGCAAGATTCGTGAACTAGAAAAAGAAAGGAATGATGGTGGCTGGGTAGAGCTCCCTCCTCATGCACGTCAAGAGGTGAGTTCATATTTAAAACATTTTGCGTTTTGAAAGGTATTATATTGGTAAATATCCTTTATTACCGCGTTTTTTCTTATTAATTTTGCAGAAAGAAAGAAACCTTCTCGAGCTAGGAGAAATGGCAAGGGGATATAATATAATGGCAAATGAAACAGTTCATGTGCTTTGTTATATTACTAAAGACATAACAAGGTACAGTGGTTGTTATTTCACTGCAATTGAAATACATTTTGTAAATCTTGTGTGCGACTAAACTTTTTCAAAAGCTTCATAGATGAACTAAAAGATGCTTAGGAAAGTTCTCATTTACAGAGCTCCGGTACCTTCAACAAACAAACTAATATTATCACACTGAAAACCTCTTTACATAACAGAGTTCAATATAAGTAATGAGTGCCATATACCGTCAATAGCTAGTGTTGATTGGTGCCTGTAGAACATTGACTAACATTTGCGGCTTCATTATCACATTTGTATGTAACTTTTTCATAGCCACTTGTGTACTGATATATTTGGTTTGTAATTTAAGTAGGCTCATAGCATGGTGTAATCAATGCTTTCGTTTGCATGGCATAACTCGAAAAAAATTTAGTACAATTCTGTGAATTTATTGTTTTATTTTTATTTATTCTTTTTTTGTATTTATATTTATTTTACATTGATAATATCATTTTTTCAACATATTAACATTCCTCAGCGCTGCTTTGTTCAATTTCCGTGTTAGATTATATATACTAATGGTGGTGCGATTTCTCTTGACTTGCCAGATGACATCTATCATTACTTAAAAAAGGTACCTAAAATCATCTCCCTGACAGCCAATGTGGATTCAGAGCCAACAGGAGCACCACGTAATGTGACGTTTGTCCTTGGTCAGCTCTGAGATAAATACCGTCCGCAGAACACACGTCTTAACCTAACATTCGTAGACCTGACCAAAGAATTCGACACTGTGATCAGGAAAGGAAGAAATTCGACACTTTGGCAGATCATGGATCTGTCCCGTTGCCTCCGTTGAAGACCAGCAGGGTAAAAACAGACGCAAAAAGGCCCCCTCTGAGCCTTTTTCAATCACCATAGGGGTGAAGCAGGGCTGTGTTCTCGTATTGACCTTATTCAAAATCTTCTTAAGTATCATGCTCAAGCAAGCTGATGAACCTATTCAACTCGAGGCGGTTTCAGGCACCTACGAAGTCCCAGGAACATTTTATCCGGGATCTCCACTTTGACACTGCTGTTGGCCTTCTTGCCAAAATCCTTTCTCACCCAAAATCTCGGTGCTAATCGTACTCGACTCTGTGATATCATCATTTTTCGTCGTTGTCTTCTTAGGGGAAGTAATAACACAATTTGTTCATTGATGAAATCTGCGTCCGCCATGTTGAAAGTAGGAAGTTTTTAGGCTCGGTGCTTATTCGATCTCAAGTGGAAACCGTAGAGCCCGTGGGTTAATTTTATAGTTAGTTCACGCTATCCCGTGCTATCTCATGTAGTCTCAGTGTAACTCAAAAATAACCCATCAGTTAATATTCAAATTATTCAAATTATATCAGAGTTAACTCATGTTAACTCATAGCGGAAACCAAGATTAAAGACAGATGTTAAAATGAGATTTTTCACAAGGATAGAAACCATTGCTGTATTTCATGTACTGTACAACTTTTTGAAGCCTCATATTCCATATTTATTATATTGGAGAGGTAGTAAAAAGATCACCTCAAACGTAAAGAAAAAAGCATTTCAACGGAAACTTTGCGCCAAAAACCAATTTCTTTTGGTATTAATGAGACTGTGGCTTGCTCTCATGAACAAAGATTTGGCAGACAGATTCCAACTTTCTGAAGGTACTGTCTCTATTTTTGCAACTTGGGTGAGGTTTCTTGGAAAGTTCCTGGAAGATGCTTTGATTTGCTGGTTGCCAAAAGTAAGAAAACACGGACCATCGTTGATTGCTCTGAGGTATTTATTGATAGATGTCCAATCTGCCATCTGGTCGGACTATTAAAAACATAATACTTTCAAATTTTTGCTTGGAACTTCACCAACTATCATTTTTTCCTCTGACTGCTATTGTGGGCGTGCAACAGTTCAAGATAGTGGCGACGAGGTGATGGCAGACCGTGGTTTCCAGATCAAGGAAGATCATTATTACTATCCACTTAGTATTCCACCTGGTGCAGGCGTCAAGTTACAAATGACGACAACACAATGTAAGAAGATCAAGGAGTTGGCCAACCTTAGGATACATGATTCATATAGAATTCCAAAAGCAGTTCCCGTATGGCTTTCCAAAGTTCTAAATCAAAATTGAGTTTTTCAGCAAAAAAGCCATGAGATGTCCACACAAAAAATGGCTTAAATGAACACAAAAAATTCCACATTGCTCTTATTTCACATTGATGTGGTTTTCTTTGAAAATCTTAATAAATGCCTCAACAGCCTCATTTCCCATACCTTGGCCATAACGTAGGGCTGGTAGCATGGGATTCGCTACTTTTTTGCCAGAAACGTTCTCTATGATTGAGGTAAGGTCTACCTGATTTCCAACTGCCTCTCCCTTTTTAAGTGTTACCATTCTGATTTTCACATCATGCGCCTTGGAAGCAGTTAAAATGTTCTTTCGTACAGCAAACCATAAGAAATGAGTGCTCTATCCTTGAGTCTGTCTTTCAATTTCAGCAAGACTTTCAGGGAAATATTCCAATTTGAAACTCCTCTTGTATGGTAGAGGAAGAACGGAAATCGCTAAGGGTCAATATGTTGGTTTTATCTACTTCTAGATGTTTGCCTTGAGACCCTTTTTGAATTCTTCAGTGAAAATGATCGACTCATTCTCAGTACATACATGTTGCAAGGCAGTGGCAACTTCTTCTGAACTCAAACTGTATTCAATGTTTTGAGTAGCATCAAACCTTTTTTTGGAGAGCAATTCGGCTTCTTTTAATTTTCTTCTACGCCTGCCAAAGCTACCTCTACTTACCTTAATATCCTTGAGTTTTACTTGCTGAACTATTTTACTATTGGGAAGCCATTCATAAACAGTTGTTGTACAAGAAGGATTCGTAAGACCCATCCTGACAGCTGCCTCAATTCGAAGCAATGCAGGAGCTACATGATTGCATGTTTGGGCAATGCCAGCCATACATGTGCAATGAGCCTTTAATATCTTTCCATCATTCTTACGAAGACAAACCCACAGCTTATGTGGCACATCTCCGATTCTTGTGAAGGCCTGCATGTTGTTTTCAAAAAGCAATATTCAGATGTTGCCGAAACAGGGTGGTAATTTAAAGGACTCGGCCATCCAGTTGTATAATAACTGTATGCCTTAGATGTCTAGTAATCACTAAGGTCTTTGCTTTCCAGCTCACTAGGACGGAGTTGAAGAAAGTGGAAAATGTCCGGCCACAGAGTCATAGGCCATAACGTAAAACTTTCTGTCTCTGCTAGCCATCCATCAGCAATGATATTAGGGTCTGAAAGAAGCTCCTTTCCAACTAAAAGGTTTGAAGCATACTCACTGGCTATTTCGATTTGAACCTCTTCAACTGTTTTTACCACTGGCATTTCATTTTCAGCTACGAAAGAAACTCTAGCAATCAGCTCATTCTTTTTTCCTCGAACTTTCAATCGACGCGGTGGAAGGAAATTCTTGAGCTCTTCAACCTTCATCTTTGCAATTATATCAAAATCAATTTTTATTCAAATGAATGTAAAAAATTATCGATATTCTAGCCTGAATGAGCAAGGTACTTGTGAAAGCTTTAAAGAAAGCTGTTCTCTTGATAACAGACTATAAAGTTGAACAGTAATTGATATTAATAAATCGTTTAAGAGCTTGCGGGCTTGTTAATATTCAAAGCGTGTTACGTAAGGTTGCTTTGATGCTTTTCACCTCCAAGCTCGCTCCAAGTCTTTGCTCGCAAAGGAGGCTGCTACTGTTGAATTGGTGGATTCTTTTGGTAGTTTTCTTACAAAATCCCAGATATCTTTTATGTATGTTGTTATTCCATAACCAAGGATTTCAGCAGAGTACTAATCATTATCTAAGTCGTTTCGTAGGTAAAAC
>WUAR02035570.1:0-10012 GCA_015164055.2 Chrysaora achlyos
CATCATACTACTCACGCTAAGATCTGTCAACAACGATCTGTTTATATAAAACTAGGGAATTAGGTCACATCCTTACATAGGTAATGCATTACATTACAGAAACCGATTTATATTTGATAAATATTTTCAGGTACTGCGAACAACCTCTCTGCCAGAACTGCGCATGCTATCTGGAAGTGAAAACGAGATCGATCTCGATGATAATTTGGAATCGTCAGGGAAAGGTGAACATATGAGTGAAAAATCTGTGGAAAAAGAAGATGCTGAGAATGATGAAGAGGCTGATGATTTTGGTGACGAAGCAAACGAAGATGGTGATGACAATGATGAGGAGGACATCAGTGACGAAGATAAAAGGTTTCTGTGCATTTTTTCATTTGGTGGGGCTTCTTCCTGCCTTCTTATCTTCTAATCCTTTCCTGGTATCATGAGATTTTCGTATTAGAATGCAGGCTAGCAAGTTCTCACTTAGTCAATGCTGAGATCTCGGTAGGTCGGTAAGTTGGATTAAAATTATCGTTTTGCCAGTCGATTCTGCTAGCAAAGGAGAACTGCTTGAATGAATGTTCAAAGAAAATTGCAAAGCAAGAGGATATAATCATCCCAATATTATCACATGGCAAGTCTCGCTAAACCTGTTTTGTGAAGGAATTCTTATATGAAGAGAAGAATCGATAAATTATTGAACTATTGTAAGTTGGTAAATTTTCTTCATTTCAGGTTTTGGATTTTTTCTCGTCTTTCTCTATCTATTTGGCCTGCACGCTACTGCATTTTGCATATTTTATCGAAGAATTTTCTTCTTACTTATTCTAGTGATGAAGAAATGGCAGATTATGAACACATGTTAGATTCATTGAGGGGTGTTCTCAGCAGTGCAGGTTTTGATTTACTTTACAGATTTTAAGTATCTGGTTGAAATAACTGTCTGTGGGCTTAACAGGGCCCTTGTTATGGTTAATTAGCCTGCTTTACTCGTAGCAAGTTTGAATTGAGCGGGTTAACAAGTTATTCCATTCATTCAAATGGACGGTAGAACATAAATTTGGACTGATATCAAAAACAAGTTCTCTCTTCCCCAGTTTAAGTTAAGAATGTCCGAAACATTTTAGGTATTTGGGCCCCCCGTGCTTACCAACTCGAGTGAGGCATGTCCTTGGCCATTAGCAATGTTTTATTTATGCTCAACAATCCAAAGGTGAGGACTTTTAAAATTGATCGAGCTCCATTAGAAAAATTAGATAAAAAGAAATGAGGATGGTCCTCGAATAAATATAGAACGTACTCATGAGGGACACGTTTAGAATTTAGATAGATAGGATTCAAAATTTGATCCGATATCATTCGTGTTTGAACTGTTGTCATTATTTTCCTAGGTTTCAGTTTTTGTTTCAAGAGGACTATATCGCCGTGTGAAATCTGTGATTTTCAATCTTGCCTACCACCACCAATAAATCCTGTTTTTCTAAAAAATTGCAGAATCATGTTTAGATCAAATGTTTGGTGCATCTACTTGGTGTATTAAAAATATTGATATTGATAAAGAGTTTTTCCTCTTACTGTAGATGCATCTCCACCATCGTCTGCCAAAGTAACAAGAAATGACTGCAATCCGTTCGAACAAGGTCAGTTTGCAATGTTTTTTTTTATAAGCCCTATGACATATTTCTTGAAACTGGTGTCTGTTTGGTCAAGACAAGTGTGCAGACGCCATTTATTTTTTATGATAAAGGTAATCCATTTTGTTGGATTTCCTGAATTGGTGAATACCAGCTTGAAGATAGGCCTACATAGCTATAAAATCCTATATAGTGAACTCCGTCTGCATGTATACTTCATGCAGCCTAAGGATAGGCCTATAAAGTGAATACAGGCTTCATATAAACTTTATAGAGCAATACCAGCTTGAAGATAGGTCTATATAGCTAGCACTGTGAACACTCAGTAATGCCTGAACAACATGAACCAAAATCAACTTCGTCATCGTCAGTATACTTAGTTTACTGCCGTCGCAATGGATTTTTAGTGTACTTTTGTCTATGCTTTTAACCGTGAATTATTCAAATAGAATTAAGATTTTTTATAAAAAAAAATTTAGAATTAGTTATGTGTAACTAATTGTAGACAGTTATTGATATCAAATGGATGCAACGCCATTGCAGCAATCACTGTTGTTCTTATTTTTTATGTTATTTTTGTAGATAAAGATCAATCTCGTTCTTCCTCAAGTGCGTCGAAATCAATTGAGGATAACTGGGATTCAGGTATGTGCATCATTGGCATTTGAGTCCCTTGGGGAAATGTTTTTCAGGTTAAAAGATGTATACGCAGTTGAACCGTTATCGCAATAAAGAAGATATTACTATTCTCAAATTGTGGCCAACTCTTCGAAAATCCTCCGGAAACCTGATGTGAAGATATAAGCAAACTATCTGCGAGAAAACCTAGAGAAAAAAACCTAACAATATAATTATATAATTATATACCCTTGAAGGCTGTTTTAAACAATTTTCAAAACCCTGCTAAAATGAGACAAAGATTGCATTACCAACATCGCACTAACATAAAAGTTGCTCTTTAAGCAGCACATCCAATGCAAGGTGAGAACACATGAATTTTGTGTCAGCGTGTTGCACTATTTATTGGAATAAAGAAAACCCTTTTCAAGGCCTTCGGGTCTGTTTACCCGGAACGTCGGTCTTGACTGAAGTTTCAGCCCGTTACGCCGAGGTGGAAGAAGATTGCGTTTACATGGGAAGTTTGCGGCCCTTAACGCTCTAACCGTAAATTCATCAAGATCGCAGTGCTTTCCTCATTAATTTGTCCCTTGGATAACTCTAGTTTTCTTGTGTACCCCCTGCATAAGGGGATATTTGTAGAATTTTCTAATAAACCAAAGATATGCCGGGTGGGAGAAGGTTAAGAACAAGGCCTTTTTGGTTAAAAGTCGTTATCAAGTTAAGTGAATTTTTACTGGAAAATTGTATATTTTATGTCATTGTGTCCTAAACATTTCAATTTTATCATCTAAATCATCAAAATTAATCAATTTAATCTTGCTCTTAACTTTCTTTCTTAACTTATCTCTCTCCGCGGAAAGTGTTTCGGTGAGAAATTTGGAGATGGAAAACTTGCTTTGCCTCTGCCTACTTCAGAAATTGAAAATATGACTAATGATACAGATATTAAATTGAAATAGTGTTTATATATATCATCGATATTTGTTGTTGCCTACTAGATGACGATGATGATGACGAAAGTGAAGCCGTGATTGGTGCAACCAACGAAAATTCAAAAGGAATGACAAGGACTGAAAAAAGGACCAAAGCAAGGGAAACTTTGTTTCAACGAATCGAAGAATCTAGAAAAGAATTAGAAGATGAACTTGGTACTGCTAGATTCTTAAAGGTTTATCGATATATTCAGGTAATTTGCATCTAACATGAATTTTCATCAATTTTAAGCAGTAATACTTTAAGCTCAATGAAGTTATGCTCAATAAAGACCTATTGAAGGAAATCAATTTGTGATTAAGCGGTGCTTTGCAGCAATTAACTGAAGCTTTTCGTTCTTGTTCAATCAAGATAATTTTTCAGTTATTGGTTATGCAAACTCGGTTTAATTCTGTGCCTTGCATTGATTTGCATTAATGCTATCTTCGATGTACACCTATACACATATTCGATTAGCAGCAACGGCTTTATTTGTGATAGCAATTTGCATTAACGGCCATGAAATACAGGGAAAACGCTGCAAGGGTATTACATTTTATGCCTTCGTACCTCTTCAAGAAATTCCCGTGTCTTTGTAAGTGTTTACATTTTTCGATCCTACCCATACTCTCTAACATTTAGTCGATAAAGCTCAATAGTTTTGGGACAAAAATGAAATTGATTTTGTTTTAAAACAGCAGTTTTAGATCTCAAGTAGGCAAACTACAAAAATTTTCATAATAGCAAATGATAATCGTCAAATGGTAATTGCATCATGAAGTCCAACTGTACGATAACATGTTTTAAAATAATGAGCTTAGACTGGAGTTTGAAACCTTGAAGCTAAAACTTAGATTTTATGCTTGGATAAGGGCTAGGGTTGCAGTATGGGCTGATGTTATGGCCGGCCGTGGCTTTAGCTTCGCTGAGGGGAACCTTTGGCTAGCCGTATATCCCGACCCCTCCTTCTGATTTTAGGCCCTATGGGTTGAATGGAACTGTGATTGACAAAATCTATCTATAACCTGATTCGATGCATTTTAGGCCATGCAAGAAAACGATGATGACGAGATGGATGTCGACCCAACAAAAGATCCTGCAATTCGCGACATTCTTGATGGTGAAAATGAACATCTTTATCAGAGAATTCTCTATCTTGTTCTTGCAGATGCTGCCTATTTTGAAGGTTTGTTTTGTCGGTTTACCATTCATGGCTCATTTTCATAAATTCCAGCCAATTTTCAGAATTTTTTAAGTTTTTACCCGAAATGAGTTGTTCTCGTTGATTGTCGATGAGCAGATACATTTGCCTTTCTTCCCAAATATGATTGTTTATGCCCCAGGTGCAGAGGCCCCATTGAAAGCCCAATGCAAGCGGAAACCTAGCCCTTCTTTTGAAGTGACCACACCACTTTTTGCCTCTGCCTTGAATAACAGCGAGCTGAATTCAAAATCAAAGTTTCAACTGAGGCTCGAACTCACAATCACCAAATTTGGGGTTATGTTCAATGCCAAGGATTTTACTCAGCAATACAAACATTATGTTTACTAAATATGCCGATTTCAACTTTGAGTAAAGGTGTCCATTTACTGTGGTACAAGGTGATAGTAATCATATTTTTTTAACCATGCCCACCACTTAAACAGTAGAGAATCAACTCATCGTTAGTTTCCAGCTAGTAAACTGTGACTTAGGCCTGAAAACCCTTCCCGCCTTTCCCCCCCAATTTTATCAAATTAATTGCTTTACCTTGTTTCTTTTTAGACAATGAATGAGTCTCTCATGGGAAAAGACTAAGATGAAATCTTCAAATTGTGAAAACGTTTTAGCAATGGAAATAGATTTTTTTCAACTTCTGTACGAGCTTAGATTCACCCGATCTTGGCTCCTCTTTAGCTGAAGACTTTTCGATACTCGCATACAATTTGATGCTAACTGGTGTCCTGTTCCGATCCATCTGTTAAAGGGGATCTAAAGCGAAATTTTTTATTGATGCAAACGAATAACACTTTTGAATGATAAGAAGTTCTCTTTATATTTCATTTCGCTATGAAGTTATCCACTGATTTTTAGCACCAGTTAATGACGTCATTTTGTTTGCCAACTACTAGGATAATGTATGGAAATATAGCTTAATTTATCTTTGAAAGGTTAGCTGCTGTTGAAAGAACCTCTGCGGGTTAGCGACATTAATGAAAGATAAACTGTTCAACAACCTATGTTTACAAAGGCATCATCATTGAAAAGAATGTTTCTGAATAGATTTTGTCTGTGGAAACTTGGTCAACCTTGCATGTTTTCTTGACTCCCTGCAATAAAATGACGTCATTAGCCAATACTGCAGAGTAGTGGATAACTCTAAAATGAAACAAGGTATCAAATAATTTTAACAGAAGTGTTTATCATTCAACAGTGCTATTTATTTGCATAAATAACAATTTTTGCTTCAGATCACCTTTAATAGTGTTTATGTATTGTATTGGTGTTTTGCATTCTAGGAATATATGGAAAAATATGCATTGTAATATGTCTGAGATATACGATATATTATATAGGAAAATTAATGCCAGCTTTTTCTTGAAACGTTCTTTATCTTTTGAAATGCGTTCATCGTCAAAAATTTGCACGTAATTTTGCATTTCTGTCTAATTTTGCATCTCAATGGCCTGTTTCGTTATTTAGTTTTTTTAAATTTAATGCACATAGCAACAACATTTTTGTAGGCCTATGTGACAGAGCTGTGACGCACGAAATTACTGAACAAAAGTGTATGATTAAAGTTTCTCTGCAAAGTACAAATATAAATGTTCATGTTCTATGTAGCTAGTATGTCTTGAAACACGTGAAAATAATATTATTGCTTGCTTGATTTGTGCGTAGCTATTCTTTTTTTCTTAATTTCCTTTCTCCAACGGTATTCTAGTTACATACGATGAAAATGTCCCCTAGGTAAATGTGTTCAAGGTTTTTTAGATCGAAATGATTGAGTTAAACAAATTCCCTTCAGATTTGTGAAAAATGTGCAATGAGATAGATATGTCACATTTGGTGCAAATTGTTTAGTGCACGAAAATTCAGACAATTGGGAAGAAGGTTTATCAAGGAATGGAATTTTGAAACGATAAAACCTATAGAAAACTTAAGAAGAAGGAAATTTCAATCTCAGGGAAAAGGACAGAGAATAAAGAAAGCTAGTGTGATCAGTGCGTTTATATATTTCAAACATGATTTTAGCAAAAACCTTTTAAATAGTTGAATTCATTGTTTCAATTTCAATGTCAATCTATTAATTCGATATATTTGAATTCAACTTTGTTTGTTTGAAAATTCATTTGCCTGCACCTGCTATGAGAAGAATAACATTTTAGCTAATTTTAAAATAGAAGAATCATTCAAGGCGCATTGGGGAGCAATATCTTGTTTTATATCGCCTACTGTTATATCGCTTGCTGTTATTTCATTCTAGAATTGATGGGTTAGAAACATACTGTAAAATGTTCCATTCCCAGTTCCATTTTTATGATAAATTTGACTTTGAAGAGACATGTTGAACCTTATTATTTGAAATGCAGCTAGCCAGAGAAGGTGAATAACTAAATTGTACAATAAGCTGGGGGTCTGCCTCTCCAATTGTACAGTGTAGGAGTAAGCTGGAGTCTGCCTCCCTAATGCCCCGCTCTACGCGTCCAATACTAAAACAAATACCCATTAAGAAATCAAGTTTTCAATGTTTCTTTTCTTGTACTTTGGCGTATGCTATCATGTCTTGGGATATAGACTAAATTTGTATACTTGTGTGGGTCCCCCATTGATTTTCAATGTCCAATTGTAATTGTTTCGATCTTACACTTGCCTACCTAAAGAGGTGAGCTATTAGGCAGGGTTTTAATTCTAGAATTGATAATTTCGAAAGGAAATGTTAAGTATTCTATTCTCAATTCTATTCTCAATTCCATTCCATGTTATTTATTCCATGTTTTATATAGAGCCAGGACTAGCCAGGACTAGGAAAACAGAGAACTGGAGCCGAGGGCTGCAAAAGAGCGCGCATTTCTATTTCTTGATTTTCTAACGTTTTGTTTAGCGAATTATTTCAACGATTAGAAATATAACAAAAACAATTTTAAAATGGATACAGATATCTGTGATACTGCTGTTATGTCTTTGAAAGATGAAGTAGCAATGCTAAAGGATAAGATTGCCCATTTAAAAAGTCAACTGGAGGAAAGTGAGAATGAATCGATGATTGCTGCTGAATTAGGCCAACGGCTGTTGGAGGAAAAAAGTTATTTAGAAGCCACTCGTGATGATGAAAGAACAAGTTACACGGCGAAGATCGAGGTTTATTCTTTGTTATTTAAATGTAGCATTGACGAATGCAAATATCTATAACCATGCAAAATAAATTATTTTAATATTTGCCTTGACATTGTATTGACCAGTCCTTGAAATCTATTACCCAATAAAATGAAATGTCTTCAAAAGCAAACATTGTATGTTACCAATCGATTGAGTAAAAAATGCCTAGATATCTAGACTAAAAAGGGACCATCACCCAGCAGTGATAGTCAATCAACATATAATAAGGCTTTATGTACTTCAGAATTTGCATTGTTATATATTTAACTCAAGTGTAGCTGTTTTCTAATACGTTTGGAATCGAAAATATTTAACAATTGAAACACCCAGACCAAGCCCATACTCGTTAATATCTTAATGTGTTCTATAAAAATCGAACCAAATATTCCAATAATCTGAAGTTTTGTGACATCTGCCCTAGCTTACATACATGTCATGCAGTCTAATATGTATTAAAGAATTGCTAATGGCACATCATCCAATCTAATATATATTAAAAAACATGAGAATGTACAACATTCAAAATTAGGACACTGGTATATATTGTTGTTTTAGGAAATGACACAGGAAAATTTTAATTTGGCTGCTAAAGTTGAAGCCCAAGGTAGGATGTTGGAATTGCACTCACGTGAAGATGACAATGAAACCAAGTTAAAATATGAACAGGAAAAAGAATCTCTCAGATTGTCTTATGAAAAGAAGTTAAATGAATTGAAAAAGCTGAAATCAGCTACTGATGATGAAGTATCACAAATGAATCTCAAACTGCAACAGAAGGGTGAAATCATAGAGAATCTACACAAGACAATTGCTGAGCAGAAATTGAAAAACAAAATTGTGGTGACAAACACTTCTTTGGAAGGAGAAATGCAAGAACTAAAGCATGCTTTACAAGTTTGCTATGAAGAAAAGTGTCAAATTGAAGAAAATCTAGAAGAGGCAGTGCATAACGTGCAAAGAAAAAGTTTAGAAGTGGAAACCTTCACAAAAAGAATGAATGAATTGAATGAAGAATTGGAGTTTGCACAAAAGGAACAAATAGACTGTTATAAACACCTTGAGGTGAAATCCCTTATTGATTTCAATTATTAATCATTGAGGCATTTATGTTTCTGTTTTCACTTTTCATTCCTCATTTCCCACTCTCACTCTTTTGGAAATCATAGCTGATGATACCCCTTCTTTAAAGAAGAAAAGGCTTCTTTTCTTATAGAGTTGCCTTTTTGTCTTGAACTCATTTTAATTAACATACCTATGCTTACTGCCCCAAACTAACGAGCACTATAACACCTTTAGTGTTTCTTTTTTAGCAATCATTTATCCTCATCTTGTTCTTATTCCAGGATGCCAAAAACACCATAACAGAACTTAGAGTGGAAATCAGTCAACTAGAGGCTGACCTTAAAAGCAGGGGACATTCTAAAAAGGGAAATTCATTGTTTGGAGAGGTTTGCACCCTTTCATTTTTAAACTTCACTCTTATAGTTTCATTTGCATAGTTTGATGTTATTTAAAATTATCAAAAGTTATGGATCTGCAAATATAAATATTTTTCACTCTATAAAAATTAACAATCTACTTTATTTAAAGTTTAATTGACAGTTTATAAATATAAATATAAATATGATGTAATATAAATGTAAATTCTACATTATTGTTATAAATATAAATACATATCAATACAAATCAATATATATATCATATCAATACATATTCTAGTATTATTCATTATAAATATAAATATATATTTGATACATTTTTGAGTAGCTTATCTCGGCAAAAGTCTACCATTTGTTATGTTGTAGCTTGAAGACAAAAGAGTAGTTGCTGAAAGAAATCTGGTAGTTTTCAAAGTGCGATATGAATCATTGCAAAAAGCTCATGCATCAGCTAAGAATGAAATTTTAAAAATGAAGGTGAGTGAAACCTGTTGTTCAAATAATGATGGATTTTTTTGAAATTTTGCTATGACTTTCCAGAAAATTTTCTTGGGAATGAAAAGTTTCACCAGAACAAAGGTCAAATTCCTGTAATTCTTTGCAACTTTGCAGAATTGTAAAAATTTCATAACTTGGTTTTCTTGCTTGCAGAATCAAGTGTTAGCCTTTTTGCAAACAAGAAGTGATCGCGCAGACCGTTTGAAAATTGAGCATTTAGAAAACGACCTCAGCTCAGCCAAAGCAGAATGTAACATGTTGGCGGCAAAACTCAAGAGAAAGGAAGCGCAAGTGGTAGCCCATTTTTAATGATATTTCAGATATTTATTCTTAGAATGGTGTGTCTCTGTTGTTCTCCGATTTGCACCCTGCCTGAGCCTAAAAGGATTCCCCTACCATACCTTACCCGCGCATGTGCATATAACCGAAAATTCACGATTTCGCCATTTTTTCAACAACTGGATATTACAATATAAGCGGCAAAAGAAACTGGATATAGATAA
>WUAR02035903.1:0-10003 GCA_015164055.2 Chrysaora achlyos
CTTAAGTCTCTGGCTACCTGCTTCATTTTCATTTAGATTGAGACTTATCAAGGTTTAAGGCTGCGGTCACAAATTTAGGGGCGCCGATAATGCATAAATTAATTGATGGCTACAAATTGTTAGCCACCAAAAAGGCGATTTATTCGAAGTTCAACTTGAATAACATGGAGTGGCCTCTAATTGTTGAGCAGTGTTTTAAGTGCTTTTATGGTAGTTTTAGATATTATGTGAAATGAATCCAATTTCATTAAAAGCCAAAGCCAAAGCCATTTTCAACATCGTTACCAAATTGTTATTAAAATTTCATTTTCATCAAAAAGTAATAACACATAGTAACAATCTCAACAATGTTTGACTTACCTTTGAAATATCTCCCATCACTAAGCAAGGCCAGCAAAAATATGTGCCATGTCCTTCTTCAGTTTCACCACCAGGGGAAGATTTCATATACGGCATCAACAGATCTGCTTGTTCCTTATCCTGGGGCATTGTCTACCATCGTTTTTAAAATGAAGGTGCTGCTCGTGATAAGGTTGATTTCTTTGGTTGGATCGTAATTTGAAAATATGAGAAACCCCCAAACGATATTCATTTTCGTACAACTTTATCCATTATGGGGTAGGTAAAAGAGTGGAGCGAAAAAAGTCAATGAAGTCAATGAGATCAACCAAGGGCCATGAAGGCATTTGCAACAGAAAATAATTACCTTTGTTTTCAGCCTGTTTTGAGGATCCTTTGTTTTGGCCCAGCTATCCAAGATAAATTTATGTCACGAAAAGCAATAGAAACAAAGGAAAGGTATTCAGAACTCGATCTGAGTACCTTACGAACATTTTTGTACTAACCTTCCTTGAATTTTAAATGCATTTTAAATAAAAGTTTTTATCATAAATTATGATCTCACTGTGAAGATTCACAAGGGTACCGGAAGTAGATACGATTATAGTATCTGAGCTGCTAAGAAACTCGTAAGAAACTCTTAGCAATCCAAATTTAAGGAACTTTCAATATACTGGGTCAAATATTTAGTTTATCAAAAAAAAGTGCATTTAAATTTTGTGCAGAAGGTGAGTGCAAAAATCTAAAAACAAAATACATTTGATACTAAAAGGCTTTTTAATATTCAGATGAACAATTGCTTTGTGCAGCCAACTGGATTTGAATCTGATGGTAGAAATATTTCAAATATCACTACCGGGCATCAGGATTCCAAATGTCACATGGCATGCCACACTTCATACAAGCTTTTAGGGAATGTGGATATAGCAAGCGCACTTAATGTAGCACGACAGAGAGAAATACTGAGACACAATGAAAATGCATCACCATACTCAAAAATGATGAAGCACCATAACGACGTTGCAGTCTACCTTTCGGCCAAAGGGCTCGCATTTCGAGGACATTCAGAAGACAAACTCTCTTCAAACAGAGGAAATTTCCTTGAATTGATGGACATGTTAGGGAGTTACAGCCAAGATTTAAGAGTTTTCCTTGATAAGGAACGTATAACATATACTTCTCACGATCCACCAAATGAATTAATTCAATGCATTTTTCAAGAAGTTGAAAGTGAAATTAAAGTCCGAGTGAATAATTCAAGATTTGTCTCCATGATGATGCATGATACAAGTGACTTGAGCAACACAAAACAGTCTCCTGTTTCAGTTAGGGTACTTCATAATGGGAATCTTGAAGAGCATTTGCTTGGTCTCACAGATGCTTCTGATGATCAGTCAGCTGATGGTCTAACGAAAATCATGATGAATATTTTCGCGAATTACAATGTTATTCCAGAAACCGGCAAAGGAAAACTGATAGGACAATCCTATGATGGTGCTGCGACAATGTGTAATAGTTAGTATTTCTAAAAGTAGGCTTGAGCAAAGAGACACAAGGAATACATTTTGTGCTTTAATGATAACTCAAGAAGTGCGCCAATCAACTGACCTAAAAATACTTACAAACAACTTTATACTGATTATGATTGGCATATATACGTGCGTGCGCAAAGTAAAACTACTAATACAATTACATGTTTAATACATTCCTATTACAAATGAGTAGGGAGCTCAATGGCGTGCAAACGAAAGAGAGAAGCCAATTTCCATCTGCTTATTACAACCATTGCGTTGCCCTCAAAATGTCACTCTGTACATCCCAATCCTCAATGAAAATTCCAGAAGTGGCCGAGTTCTTTGGTTTAGTAGATAAGCTCGTAACATTCTTCAGAAGCAGTCCCAAGCGTACACGATACCTGGGGTATCATCTTGCAACGCCTGATGACACAAGGTGGCTCTCCCAAGACACAGCCATTTCTGCAATAGATTCGCACTATGAGACTATTGGCACCGTGCTATACGAAATGTCTTCAAATGGAAGAGAGAAGGTTGAGACTAAAACAATAGCCAGAGGTCTCCTTACCAATATTCAAAATGGTGACTTTTTATGTTTACTGAAATTGTACAGGAAGATATTTGAACATTGCACACCGATTATGGCCGTCATGCAGAAGCCGACACTCGACCCTGTGCAACTTAGATCTATGATTGACGATTTCCAATGTTTTCTTGCCAAACTGAATTTTGACCAAATCTTGATAATCACTCTCGAAGCTGATCCAAATTTTCCCATAGCATGTGCCAGAGGAGGGCGGAGAAGACGCGAGATGCCAAATAATTGATCCGAAGATGCTTGGAAAGGGAGGCTTACAATTGTGGCAACAAAATATGTATTGCATTTTCAGAGCAAAGCTGGCTACAGGTGAGAAGAAGCAAGCTTGTGAACTCAAAGCTTTTGCTGGCACATTACACTTCTGTCTATTGAAACCAATATCAGGCATAATCATATCTCAATCATAAGTAGCTCATCTTTGCACAATATAAGAATGGCACACATCTGGGTACCCAGACCTACAAAGATCCATTCATCTGATATAGAAAAAGCACCATGGATACATCATCTTTCCATTCATTTTGATGTGTACGTGCTGATCATTGTAACAAACAATTAGGTAGTCAAATCCTACGTTAAAGGTTTTCATGCATACAAAGAAATGTGGACACCTATTTTGGACAAAGTTTTGGAAAATTGCAAGGAACCAGAGAACCCAACTGACAAATACACTGTATCTGTATCAAAGGGCCCCTAAACCCAAACATTTTTATTACATATTCTGTTGAAATCGGACCTTCTGAGAATGATGTCGTTGTTAATTTTTCTATGTCTTGCACTGTTTTCTCGATATAAGCATTTGTATATTGGTAATTGAATTGGATTATTTTCCCAAATTCTCAAAAAGTTTTTCGAAGGTCTTCGGTTTGACGTCACGCGACTCTTGTCAAAATTTTTACCAACTCTCGATAAAATAATCGTTTGCACCCGCGGCCTTGTGTTGTGGAAAACATCAAAGATGGCTGGTCAATCTAGTAGCGGCAGCATCAATTCGGGTAGTTTTGAATCAAGTCTATGCATCAGGATGTCTGAGTTCTATCTGGAATCTTCGTCAGATAATTCCTATGCATTTTGAAGCCCTGCAGATATTTTGGTACATAGGTCTACTGATAGTGTTTTACCGTAACAATTTGAGCCTGAGTGTCTGGTAGAGCAGCTGGATCTCGAAGATGTTGAATACAGAGGAAACAAAGATGAACACATAATTCTAGATTTGTCTTGGTGAGTTTGCTTGGACTTTTACAAAAAATTTCAACTCTGGTTTGGTAAAAGTAAAATTTAATTTTGTTGACAATTATTGCTCAAAGGGCAACCAGTCCAAGGCCTCAGACTTGGAAATTCATAGCAAAACAAACTACAGCTTAACTGGGCTATACTATAAACATTGTTTCTGTGTCAATTGTATTATTCTATAGTTTGAAACCAATACTATATTTAAGGTTGACTGCCTAAGATTGCACGGGCACTAATGAGACCTCAGAAATGGAATGCCTATGCTAACAAGTCTAGCTGATTTACTGCTTATCATTACTTATTTTGGTTTTACATATTACTTCATACATATTGCTTGAAATGTTCTCTAAATGTTCCTATCTATTGCTTCCAGGAAAGTTGTTTCAATTTTCTATGGTTGAAACTGAGACAATGAATACTGCTAGAAATGAATGAAATGTTGCTGCATGTGAATTGGTTGATTTTTCAAGATGTAAATTAGTTGTCATATAAGTGTTATATAATAAAGTAGCTTGTAACCTTTATTTTAATTTTCTCGGAATAATCTAATCTAATCTGATGCTATTTTTAATATCACATCCATTTTACTGCTTTTATTGCGTACATTTACTTTTGATAATTTTTGGGCATAGCCTAAACACTATTCAGCTATTCAGTACTAGGTGCATGTTTAATTAAATTAAATTGAATTCACATTTTAATGAATTTGGTGGATTCCATAATTCATATTGATTATATATTGTATGTTCACATTTAGTGTGTTTCGTACAATAGATAGGTAGATAACAAAAGTTAAGTACTTTCTAGTTCATTGCATTGGCTTGTCTTTGGTAAAAATTCTCCAGTATCGTGGTTTTAAGTAGTCTGGTGCACATCACAAATTTTCCCATCGATTTTTGATGCTACTTTTTGTCTCTTTCAAACCCCTTCTTTTGCTAGTGGCTATCTCTGAAATTCATTCTTCCAAATGATTATAAAAATTCCAGTTGATTCCAATTTTTAATAATATGCTGTTCAAGTAATGCAGTCATTGCTCATTGGAAAGCAGCAAAGTAGGATAGTCCAATTGGTTTATGTGATTCTACAAGAAAATCAAGAATATTTTATAACTTATTTTTAAAATTATGACTTTTTTGATAATTAGGCATTTTGACACACTGCAAATGTCTAGTTTATCAAAAAGTGTTTTCACTTTTCTTTGCAAAAGAGGCTTCAGCAGCCATGAATTTTTTAAAGCCATATAAGTTAGGCTTATTCAAGAGTGTTTTTATTGTGTGCCTAATTGTAAATAAACATAAATAATGGGACTATGCAAGTTTAAGTTGAATGCTCAATCAAGTATCTGAACGGTACTGGCCTACAAAGAATCAATCAAAATACAAATAATTGAATTTATAGTTGCTAACATGGGTGATTTGGACCTCATTGTGAGAAAAACGATGTTTTCAAGAATAGCTCAACAATTTCGCAACTGATTGTCTGAGTGCGTTGAAATTTAAAATGCGCGTAACTCAAAAACGCCTTAATTCAAGTAGATGAAATTTGGTCAGGGGTTACATGTTAATAATACCTCATGAAATACCAAATATAAATTCTTTACCTTGAACTGACAGGGTATTGGATAGATTAAAAAGATGCATCATGTTATGTTCATTTTATTTGCCTTCGATAAATATGATAAATCTTTGCTTAGGGTTTTGAGATGCCTTCAAATTGAACGTAAGGATTTGCAAGTTATCATATTTTCTTAATAATAACTTTTGGAATACTTGTTATTAGCCTTTGAAGCGAAAGGGACTAGTTTCAAATGGTACAGTTTTCCCTTAAAAAACCCTGATTTTAATTGGATTGCAATATACAGTACCATGGCTAATAAATCCATGGCTTTCTCATAATGTCTTGTTTCACAATCGTAAATTTTTCTCATAAATCAAAGGAAGAGAAAAGAAAATATTTCCTTCTCTGAAACTCCTAAAACGGCAAGGTAATCCCTTGCTGAACCTCAGACCCTTTGAAGGTGGCGCTTTTCTCACTATTTCTGTCAGAGTTGCTCTTGCAGCGCATGTTTGGGTGTAACAGAGTCCTAACAACGAAGCAAGGTACGGCGGACAACTTTGGCGGTAGTAACATATGTAGTATAAAGAGGCTGCTGATCCATGCCTTGCTAACAAAATACATGCCGAAAAGACAGAATGGAAAGTCTCCAAGGGGAATATTTTTTGCTTTAAATTTAGGCCAAGTTCATGTTGATTTCCGCAGATCGAACCTGCAGTCTTAGTCTTTCGTACAGATGGCTTTCAAGAAAAGATACAATTAAGGGAACCTGACACTGCTAGTGAGAACAAACAGCGTGGAAGACCTCGTATGTTGGACAAGCGAGACGAAAGAAAACTAATCAGACAGGTAAAGAAGTTCAGATAGGAAGACTATGGTGAAAATTTTACCTTGAAAGATTTGAGGCATGAAGTTGGTCTCGATCACATTCCCACCTGGACAATCAGACGAACCCTGGCAAGACAAAAAGGTACGTTATTCTATATCCATTTTAGTTGCCTATATGTAACGTATATTTGTATACATATATATGAGTATATTAGATGCTTTCACCTGATGACCATGTTTGTTAAGTTTAAGTCCAGGAATTCATTTTCAGACAGGAATTCGTTTTTTTGGCCACTTTTTGTAGTTATAGTTATTCTTCATCAACATTACAGGCATACTAACCAATAAAGATCTACAGCACCGGTGCCAGTTTGCAAGTGATATGATGAGAAACTACAGCCCTGACATTTGGACGACTGGCATCATGTTTTACTTGGATGGAAAATCCTTTCAGTACAAAATGAACCCTCTAGCAAGTATCAAATCGCCAGGGGCAATGGTGTGGTGAACTATCCACGAAGGTCTAACAAAAGGCTGCACCACGATGGCCTCAAAGTGCGGAACTGTCTCACGGAACATGAATCTTTTAGTGTGCATTTCATATGGTTAAGGAGTCGATCACATCGAGCAGTACGACAAGATGAATGGTGAATATTTCACGTCATTTGTAACACGCATATTTCCACAACTTTTGCTGGAGAATTATAAAAATGATGAGAGAATGTGGCTTCAAGACGGTGACCAATCGCAGAATTGCCAATCAGCTCGTCAAGCATGGGAGGCGCTAGGAATAAAACTGCTAAAAATACTTGCTAGAAGCCCAGATCTAAAGCCCATAGAGAATGTGTTTCACTTAGCAACAAAAGAACTTAATAAAGATACTTTGGAAAGGAAAATAGCCCATGAAACCTACGAAGATTTTTCAAGTCGTGTTAAAAAAAACTCTTATTAACCTTCGAGTGGATGTTATCGATTATTAAGACTATTAGTTCAATGAGTAATAGACTTCCTAAAATTCTTTCTTCTGGCAGTCAACGTTTGAAATACTAGCTACATACTAGAAACTAGAAACACTATATATATTTGTAATTCTGAAAATATCTATGTTTTTAATTATTATTCATCTCAATATCATTACAGGTTTATCGTGGTATAATCAAGTAGTGATAATGATAATAATGAAACCAGGCCGAAAATTGTATTGTGTATTCCACTACATTAAAAATAGGGTCTCCATTGTGGAAGAAATGTGATTTTCTGCGAGTGTGCTTCCTAAATGCATGCTTAGTGGTATAATAACTAACCCTATGCTCTATCAGTTTTTCTTCACTAAATGTAAATACGCTTTGAAAATGATCTAATGGTTCTAGTGGTAGTATAAATTTCAAAAAACAGCATTGAATGCCAACATTGAATGCTGTTTTGTATGCAGGATTCGTCGCCATTCAATGCAGGCTTCGTTTCCATTGTAATCTTACAAATTTACTGCTTGCAAGTGAGAGCAGCTTTTCACTGTTGGCTCAAAATAATAGATTTAAATTTGGATAAGACTTTTACATATGAACTAGAACCTTGTAAAGGAGCAGAATGAAAAATGCTTTCACATGTTGTAAAGATATTGGAACTCTTTCTGATGATTCACAGGTGGGGAATGAATTCTCCACTGTACTCACCTTTTTTGTAGATAATAATGAAAATTAAATCTTTTTAACTATGAAAAGTGAGTACCGTAGATGTTTTTACGCTGTGTTGGTCCAATTGCAACCGCTAACATATATCTTAAGGGTAGCAAGATTCTTGCACGCATTACCTATAATATGACACATAAAAAGTTAGGGAGAGCTCTGTTTTTATTATAATTCTAGCAAGTTTTTGGGTAACACATTGGGTGAGTACCGTGGTGAGTACCGTTGCTCCATTGAATATATTATGCAATGGTATCGTTGGGAACATTTGTTTGATGTTGTATTGCTACGTAATGGACAATTTATTCTTTGTGGATGGGAACTTGTGTATTCCAAAATAATATCAACCATAAGAATGAAATGAGAAATTAGATATAGTTTCCCCATCATTTTAATACACGCAGTTTTAGAGAAATAAACGTAAAGAAATGTAAAGTTGAAGTTCTAGCAAGTGAGAAATTTCTCTAAATAAATTCTAGGACGAGTTCTGCAAAGCATCAACCACATGGTACAATTTCTCTCCGATGGCTCTCTGGGATAACCTTCCAGAAATGAAACTCTCGCCATCGAACCTGCATCATCCGAGTATTGACCTGGTCAATGGTACCACTCTTGACAAAAACAATGGGCATATCTGCGGTGGCGAAGATCGGCATGTCGCTAGTGACCTCTATATCTTGGTGGCAAAAATTTTTAGGCGCAGGTAGATGTGTGACGTCACCTTCGAACAAGACCAAAAATGTATCCCAAGATATTAGGGTGGGACTCCAGCAAAAGTTGTCAGGAAAATGACTTCGGACGTATCGAGTCCAACCCAAGCAAAAGTACCATGAGCTGGATTTAGAAAGCACTTGTAGACAAGTTTTAGAGGCTGAAGAATAAAAGACTTGCCACAGTTAGCAGGCCCATGAATATAAAAATTTCTGAATTTACCAACCCCAAGGCGTAGCAAATCCAATATGGCATTCGCAAACACTGCCACCTCTATTCCATTGCCTCTTGTTATCCCCAGTAAATGAGTGCATAAATTATGTATTAATTATAGCCTCCTTATGGAGGCTAGCACATGTGTTTTAGCATTCTAAGTTGTCTGAGTTGCGAGTATAGTTGTCTTTTATGTTTCGATCCTTAGAAGTTGAATAACACTGGTGATAGGAGCAAACAAATTGTAATTTGAATGTCTGCCCTTAATATTGTTTTCTCCAAGTTGGAGAAATTCACTGGTAAGGGAAAAATGGAAGGGCCAAAGCCATATTAGATCAATTCGAGGAGGAAAAGGGTACTGCCCAGAAATATTCAGAGCTAAAGAAACAGCTCAGCACTGTCTTCGATTCCTCTGACGATTCCCCATAATTTTGCAGCCCGGATACCAGGGCCATCTCTCATCCGATGCTATTTCTGTGATGGTCTAAACCACGTGAAACGAGACTGTGTTGCCTACAAACAGCAGAATCGTAATCTTCAGCAGTCGGAAACTTTTTGGGCTCCCAGTAGAGGGTCCTACTGGAACAGTCAACGACTTGAACATGACCCACTCTAATAAAACAACACCTACTAATGCAGGATCCAATCTTCTATGGCTCTCAGGGAAATTAAATGGCCAACATTTGGATATGATGCTTGATTCCGGAGCAACCGTTTGCTGCCTAGCAAGTCGCTGTCTCAGCTCCAGCCCTTGTCTGAAAACCTTGCCCTTGCAACCCTATGAAGGCCCTGGATTTATGAACGCTAATGGAACTTTCATGACGCCCTGTGGTGTCATTAAAGCACCTCTCGTACTTGGACATCCTGCTGCATGTTATACAATTGAATTCATTATAGTTGATTCTTTGCCTTATTCCTGTATTCTTGGTTTGAGTTTCCTCAACAGATTAAAGAAATAGGGAGTCGACAATTCCTCTCAAACATCCACCTAGACCACTCTTCTATAAGGGTGTCACACGACCCACCCCTTCAAGCGTCTTTACAGCTTATTACGCCACCAAAATTCACTATACCCCCTAAACAGTCACTCGCGATCGCAGCAGTTGTGCAGGGTGCTACCTTGAACGCCTTGAGGCCAGTTTCTGAACCCCCTTACCTTATTGATGGACATGCTCCACTAGAAAAGAGACTTTATGTTAAAATAGTACCAATAATTCGAACCATAATTCATCAAAATGCTTCCGTTTCTATTATCATTGTGAACAACTCAAACACAACTAAAACACTAGGAAAGGGCACAAAAATTGCCTGTGCTACTAGTGACTTTG
>WUAR02036125.1:0-10000 GCA_015164055.2 Chrysaora achlyos
TTTCTTGAAAACATCCAGTGATACCCCACTCAAGTCCCTAAGATGTTTGGGTAGCAGGTTGAACAGCTTTGGACCCTATATGCAGAAACTTTCTTCTATTAGCAGACATATCTTGCATTGAGAATTGTGGCTTCAGCTCCCAGTCGTTGTCTAATGTCATCATTTTTGACATCATAGAGAGAGATTCCATAATTTGCAAAGGCATCTCATTTCAAACACCAGGGATAAATGATTTGGTTTTTATAATACTGAAATTGATGCAGTTGAAGTGTTGCACAATTTCATCTACAAAAAGACAAAATAAGGTTAATAATAGCGTATTACAAAAGTAAGACCTGTTTACGTATTTCCTATCTTCACTTCAAGTTCAACCATCAATACTTTTTTCAAGGGCTGGCCATGTTTGACCATATAGATTGAGTGATAAAAGGAAATGCAAAAACTAGTTTTTGTATTGAATAGAAATTTCTGTAGTTTGTTATTCATTCGCTATGAAGTTATCAAAAATTGATTGATAATTGATCATGTAATTTAAAGAAAAAATGATTATATAGTTAGAATATATGTTTAGCTTTTGCTCTATCCTCCTCATGTCAAAACATCTATATTTTGCAATTTACTACTTTGTTGAGGATTGCCATTGTGAAATAACTTTCATCTTATTTTTCATTTGACAGGGCAGAGAATATGATGCAAATAATTTAGAATTTTTCTGTGATGCCTTCATTAGATCAGTGAGTATGTTATGTTCATTCTGAGCTCCATTGGTGTACAGTATAGTTTCATTAGATATAATGTACTTTCTTTTAAGATATGTTGGCTGTAACCTATCAATGTGTAAAAAAGGGAATACAAATCCTAATAACTACTAAAGCTTAATATTGTTATTAAACTAAATCATGTACCAGAATCCAAAAAAACCTTGTGGCAAAGTAGATAATAACAAAATGGTTGAACAGGAACACCGATACAGGAAGAACAATGAGGGGAGAAAATAAAGCATATTATCACAAGTACTTATACAGGGCTTTCATTTGGAGGTGCACGAGCGCAGAAGCATGGGCCTGTGGTTTCATTTGCGAGCGATTCATCGGATGGGCGTCCAGTCAGAACAAAAACAGACAGTGATATTGGCGAAATCGAGGAAACTGGCCTTTTTAAAGCCAAAGTTGAACTTCAGTCTAGACAACATGGAATATTGACAGGATAAGAGTCCATTGTTTTACAAGTCCTTAATCCTTTTATCATCCCAAATTAAGTACGGAGTATGGAGTGCTTATCATCCCAAATTAAGTGCTTACAGGAAATAAAGTGAAAACAATTTATAGTCCTTTGAAACCACATAATATTTAGCAGACTGGTTGCATTCCGCATTTAACAAAATCTTTAGGCTAACGCTTGCTTATCAAAAAATAAAAGCAAATTTTTATTGAGTTCAGTATTTCAATAAAAAACTTTTTTTGCAAACAATTTTTGTTCGCGCCCCCACTCTGATCATGCGAGTTATTCGTCGCGCATCTTAATTTCTGAATGCGAAAGCCCGGCTTATAATATTACCCTAGTTATAACATCCTCACTTATAAAATTACCTCAAAAATAGTATAGCAATTCTCAGACTGGTGAGCTTGAAGCTTGCTTATATATATATATACACGGTAGTTTTAAACCACTTATGGATCCTCCAAACGTTGTTTGAGATTCATTCAATGTAATTGAATTTAGGCTGCTACCTTAGTTAAAAGGTTTCATAGAAAATTTTCTTATCACACTTTGAAGGGCGGCTTTATATATGACTTGCTTTAATTTCATTTTTTAGCTTTCCTATGCACTATCATTGTCAATCTACTCATCTCCTTTGGTAGCCTACTATGTTTACAGAAGAGGTAATCATAAAATCTTTCCCCAATAAGTATCATTGCTTTTTGACACTAAAATTGCTGATGACATCATCGGCCAAAAATGCTTAAGTCAGCAAATCAATTAAATTTATATATCAAAGTATATATCAAGGTATTTTTGCGAGGAGTACAAAAATGTTATTCCCTATGAAATCAGAGCAGTATGAAGGAAGTTATGATTGTTTTCTGCCAATTTTATCCCAAATTACCCCTAATTATGTCATCGATCATGTGACAACAAAAAGTTTTCCCGAAAGGTATTCGGTGGATTTTGAAAGTCCATTACCCTATCTATCAGATTCAGTTGAAAAAATATAAGTTAGCATGTTTGTTAGATTGTTCGACTATATTACTAGTGTCACAGAAGAAGCTGGTTAATTTTGTAAAAGATTGCGAATTATAATTAAAAATGGTTCATATAATATTGTTGCATAAATTGCAACAAAGCAGTGTTTTCTGACCTAACTTGAGAGGTTTCAAGCAGTGTTTTGACCTAATTTAAAAAGTTCCTGACAAGCAGTGTTTTCTGATTTGACTCTAGAAGTTACAAGCATTGTTTTCGACCTAACTTGATAGGTTTCAAGTAGTGTTTCGGCCTAACTTGAGAAGTTGCAAGGCAATATTTTAACCTAAGTTGAGAAGTTGCAAACATTGTTTTCTGACCTAACTTTAGAAGTTGGTTTGTATTTTGTTGATTTAAGAGAAGAAGAATTCCATTACTTTGTAAATTCTTTCGCTGCTGTGAAATGTTTTTGAAGAACTTCTCGATTCATCCCTTTAAATGAGAATAAAATCAAAACTTTGGTGTCAATCTCATAGACTATGCTTTGAGTTAAAGCATTTCTAATTTTACTATTTATTTTAGGTATCATGACTGCAGGCAATGTAATTTACATGTCCAAGTTTTTGGCAACATTTGCAGCAAGTGTGACAGTTGCTTTTATACTACGAGGTAATTTTTTCTCATCAAACCTAGTTTATTCTCAAGCCTTTACAGTGACGCCGAGGGGGAGCCCTGCCCCCTACTTTCGGCCTGCGAAGGGGCGATTTTATCAAAAAGGATTTCTCCCGAAGCATATGGTCATCTAGCTCTCTAATCTTTCAGTGTTATTTATCTTATCTGTTTTTTAAGAACCTGCTGTTTAGTTTTCCACGGTTACTAGAACTTTCCTTGTTCAGATCTCGGTCTTAGAATAAACCCAATTAACGTAAATATAGACACACAAGAAATAGGAATATAAAATAAAGGCGTTACAAACGCAAGAGAAAACACCACTTCAGCTAACGACCTCCATTTGGAAATATTATAAAATATCTCTCTACATTTTTTGACCTCAGATTGGGATTCAACACATAATATTCGGACAACATGCCATTTTTTGTACTCCTAGTCTTCTTCGTTTTTATTCTATCGCAATAAGAAGTTTGCAAATTTATAAGGGAATTGACCGCGGCTAATGACTGGGGAAAGTTTCACACCCAACAATTTTCACGGTCAGATGCCTTATAATTTTCAAACTTTTTATCTTCATAAAATCAAGAATATAAGGTTTAGGAATATGAAAATTCGTATCTACACTCTAAGTTTCCAAAATGAGATCATTTGTTGAAGTTGTGTATTAAACTGAATCGATTTACTAGTGAAAGATTAGAATGATTTTTAGCAATAATTGTTCTGAAGTGACATTTTTACGACGGCGTTTCGGCCTTACCCTTTCTCAAATATGATGGCTACAAAGTGCGGCATCCAGCGCGTGAGAAATAGATAAGATAATTGTAAGAATGTTTTTCTCAAGGTTTCAGTGATTTGTTATTATTTAAAGATGAAAACGACACAGGAACTTCAGTTAGAAATAAAATATAATAATTATAAAAAGATTACCTATGTACATAGTTACAAGTAACAAGAAGACCGAAACAGACACAAAATCTTAACTATTTATGAAGATTACTTGGTTATAATCCACCCCTTGCACAGAAGACAAAATCTTGCTAGTTAAATAAAACCAATAACTTTTGATATGACTGAAAACATTTGCATTTTTAACAGGATACAGTAGATCTTCAAACTCAGATTATGAAAGATTCATGAAAGTTCTGCGCGAAGCAATAGATGATCCAGAGCAAAGAGTAAATATGTTTCGTTCATTTTTAAACGATTTTGAACTTTTTGTAACAGAGTAGGAATCTTATTATTATTATCATTTCATTTCATTGATATAATGTTGTGGACATTTGATATAATGTTGTTATCACAACCAATGATCTTAGATATTGCAGCTTCCATCTTCTTCATTTATCCATTATTTCATATCCTACATCCTGACATCAAGGGTTGTGGGTGCTTACCACTCTGCCATGCCCGCTGTATAGACAAAAAAGCCAATATGTCTTCCATTTTTGAGAGGATCGTGTACTGAAGACCCAATTAAAATCAAAATGATGTGAAAACAGGTTAAAGGCTATGTTTTAATTTGATAAATGCTAGGCTTTAATTTCCTCAAGTGCTCTACCAACGATTCTCAAACTAAACCTTAACCTGAAGGTAAAGTAGGATTAAGCTGAGGGGCCAGTTAGCTGTGTTGTATTGACTGCGAGAATGGGCCAGTGGTGAGCGAGTCGGACTGGCAATCCACAAGTTGTGGGTTCGATTCCCACCCAGGGCAAACTCGCCGTGAAAGAGTGAGGAGAGTCGCCAGCTCTCTGTAATCCCGGGCAAAAGGCAAAAGGAATCACGAGGTGTGGTCACATCGAGAGGAGGGACTGGGGTCGCACTGCTTAGATTAGCCTTGGGCTATTTCAGTGGTCCTCCTGTGCTTAGCCCAGAAACCCATACCTTGCGAAGATAGCAAGCGTATGATCCACTCAATCAATCAATCAATCAATCAATTTTGCTGATGTAGCTATTCATTTATTTCCATCATTTACATTTATAACCGGAGCTGCTGTTTATATTTCGTAGGAGCTCCTTCAGACTTTTGACTTCGAATTTTACGCTTGGCCTGTCGACTTCAAATGGAGTGAGAGTAATTTAAGAAGTCGTGAGATCAAGTCAGCTGCAGACAGAGGCCAGAAAAATGAATCCGTCGCTCGGAAGATACTTCTATTGCCAAGGAGGTTCCTGGAGTGAGTTTAAACAATTTTTGCTGCCAATCCCATGATATATCGTGCTATCTTGATTGTGGTGGCCATGCATAAAAGATTATAAGATTGTAAATAAGAGATTGAAATCTTCTTGATTGTGGTGGCCATGTATAAAATATTATAAATACGAGATTGAAACTGCAAATTGTCTACTTAAATAATCATTCATGGTAAAGCCCATTTTCTGTTAAAATAGCTTAAAAGCATCAATAATACGCTTAGCTAACGTTTGCCTGCAAGTGTCGAATCCTCATAGAAATTTAAGAAAACCGAAGTATTTTATTTCGTGGCAAAATTCATAGTTTAGGCAAACTCTTATACTCTCATTATGCTCCTATGGCCTTATTGATTAGCGCATATTTTGATGACAAAAAATTATTTTATTTCTTTAGGTATGTGATTGCTCACGGATTTGCTAGGCCAATGATTTTCCCTGGATCTGTGAAGTTACTTCAAAGCGCAATGGGTAGGAAGCCTCAGGAATATCCCGTCACATTTTGTGTTTTTACTTAACATGGAACTTAGAATTGAATTTGAAATTGTTTATATTTTGAACATTTACTACGCTTTATTGGTTTGATTAGTTTGCAACTATTATATGTACCATTATTGAATGTATATATTAATATGATTTGATCCATCCATTTATAGCTGCACCGCTAAATTCTGGTAGAGCGATGCTTATTGAAAAGGTTTGTTGTCTCAGCTGATTTTATTTTAATTTTTAAAGTCAGTTTCAAGGGATGCATTTGAGTAGCAAAGCGTTAAATAAATGTTTATTTTTCTACATTTTATGACTTCAGTTAATACTATGTGTTTTGTTGCATTGTGCTGTGTTGTGTTGTGTTGGGTTGTATTTAATTGTATTGTACTTTGTTGTTTTGTACTATGTTGTGTTGTGCTGTGTTGGGTTGTGTTGTATTGTCTTGTCTTGTACTGTGTTGTATTGTGTTGCATTTTATTTAATTGTATTATACTTTGTTGTTTTGTACTATGTTGTGTTGTACTGTGTTGTGTTGTGTTGAATTGTATTTAATTTTATTGTACTTTGTTGTTTTGTACTATGTTGTGTTGTGCTGGGTTGTGTTGTATTGTCTTGTCTTGTACTGTGTTGTATTGTGTTGTATTGTATTTAATTGTATTGTACTTTGTTGTTTTGTACTATGTTGTGTTGTGCTGTGTTGGGTTGTGTTGTATTGTCTTGTCTTGTACTGTGTTGTATTGTGTTGCATTTTATTTAATTGTATTATACTTTGTTGTGTTGTACTGCGTTGTGTTGTGTTGCAACGTGTTGTCTTGTTGTATTGTATTGTATTGTATTATGTTGTGTTGTGTTGTGTTGACTTGTCTCGTGTTGTATTGTGTTGTATTTTATTTTATTGTATTGTATTGTGGTGCGTTTGCTGCATTGGCTTGTCTCGTGTTGTATTGTATTGTATTGTATTATGTTGTGTTGTGTTGTATTGACTTGTCTCGTGTTGTATTGTGTTGTATTTTATTTTATTGTATTGTATTGTGGTGCGTTTGCTGTATTGGCTTGTCTCGTGTTGTATTGTAGTGTATTGTGTAGTGTTGTATTGTGTTGTGTTGTATTGTTATGTATTGCATTGTATTGTATATTAATACCATAATTGGTAGTTGTAATGCTGAGGTTATGACATACTGCTGCAGTAAAAGGAATCCATCCATGTGGACATTCTTTAATTTCTAAATTCAGTTTTTTGACTTCTGTGTTCTTTATTTTCCGTAGAAAGGTCGTCGTGCGAAGATACTGTCAAAAGATGGAACCGAAATCGATACAATGTTCTTGGATCGACGGAATGTTGAATCACCAAACACTAATAATGGCGAAACTCTGGTGAGACACATTTTTTTATATTTATTAAAAAATCTCTTTTTGTTCACTGTCAGATGAATATGAAACCTCCGTCTGTACATAATATACGTAAGCACTTTGTTTTCTCGTATAGATAGAAAGCTTTGTTGTAATTTAAATTTTTCTGAAGTCCTTAGTGCCGATGTAATATGCGTCCACCATATGGAAGTGTACCCCTTAAAACGCATTACATTTTGGTGCTCAAAAGTAATCGGTTTGTGGTCACTGAAACACAATGCGTTTCATGACTACACAGACAGACAGCAATAATGAAGCACTAAAGCAAACCAAAAGACAAAAACCTAACATCACGAAAGGCCAATAGTAAGGGGGGATAAGGTCCATTGGGGGAGAATCCTCCCACAAAATGAGGTTGCCCTTATGTTTGCAAGATAAATGGTTCTTTATGCGTTTATGTACCCGGACACTTTCGCATAAGGGTATCGAAACGCATATTACCTCGATATAGAATCTATAGCAAATTTTTATTTCACTGCATCTAAAAAATTTTAAACCAGGAAAGTGAGTACTTAACTACAAAACTTTTAATTTCTTCCAGGTTATTTGTTCTGAAGGAAATGCTGGATTTTATGAGGTGGGGTGCATGGTTACCCCAAGAAATGGTGAGTGGGGGTTTGTTGGTATGGGGACACGCCAGTCCACTGGGCTGAGCCACTGGATGAGCCAATTTTTTGTCCAAATGAGAAAATGCCAGCCAATTCATCAAAATGGGATTTATGATTCGATAGTTTTTGTGATTTGTGTCTTTAAATCTATTTATTCGCATTAATAGGCTAACTATTTTTGTTGCAATTAATGGAATGTTTTTTTATAAATTTAGATGCTTGCAAATTGCAATGAGTGCTGCCGTGGATTATCAAGAAATTTTGATAAAATATGTTTTCCACATTGCGTCGAATGTTGTTTCAATTTATTGTATTTTCAACTGTATTATGCATTGCATCATTGCAATTGATATCCAGTCACTTCTTGCATGCTTCTTATTCCATTAAATCACTTGTTTCAAGCAGTTTTAAGTTATGTTGCATGTTGCATGTTGCATGTTGCATGTTGCATTGAATGTTGTTTCAAATAATTGTATGTTCAACTGTATCATACTTTGCATCATTGCAACTAATTTCCAGTCACCTCTTGCATGCTTCTTATTCCATTAAATCACTTGTTTCAAGCAGTTTTAAGGTATGTTGCATGTTGCATGTTGCATCGAATGTTGTTTCAAACAATTTAGTTGAACTGTATTATGCGTTGCAAACCATCTCTTGCATGCTTCTCCTGCCATTACATCACTTCTTGCAAGAAGTTTTTACTTGTGTCGCATTGCATGTTGCATTAAATGCTGTATCGCATTTTTCTTAGCCGGGTACTCTGTTCTTGGTTGGAACCATCCCGGGTTTGCTGGAAGCTCGGTAAATTGACAAATTTGATTTTTATTTCTATTTAGTATGTTGTTTGGATTCCTGTTCATTTCAGATAAGCCTAAGGCTATTCAATGGACCCTGGTGCTTAGCGCATAAACCCGTGCCTTGCTAAGATAGCAAGAGCATGTGCAAATCAACTATCCAATACTAATTGAAACCTGAGTTATTTAAGTAACCTTGTTGTGTATTTAACCCCAGCTATTTAAGTAACCTTGTTGTGCATTTTTATCTTGAGTTTGATAAAGATGGTAACTAGGAATGAGTGATTTGAAGAGCAGTTCAGATTTGGTCGAAAGATCTTTGCAGTTTTTTTTTCAGTATAAGCAATGAGATCTTCTTTGGTGTCGTTTAAGAAATGAATTTCATAGGAATATCTTAATTTTGTTTTAAGGGCATACCGAGTCCAACTTCTGTGCAGAATGCAGTAGATGCAATCGTCAAATATGCAGTGGAAAAACTTCGCTTTCAGTTCGAAGATATTATTTTGTTTGCTTGGTCAATCGGTGAGTTTGCTGCAAAGATAAATTATCTTGATGCAAGGCGCTAGAGGCACTTTGTATAACAAAACAACAAATTAAAATGCTTAAACTATAATGAAAGTTTGACTAAATACTATAACATTAGAATATAATATGTTTAGTTTGATTATAAATCAGTATTAATAACTCTAACTACCTAAAATGAAAATGTAATACAGTATAAACTAATGAGTAAAAAAACAAAATTGATTATATTGATCAATGCAATTTCAAGTCCCTTCTATGACGTCATAAATTCCTTCCTTCACACGGCCACAACTCAAAAATGACAAAATATATTGTAGTTATGTAAAACTTCCTTACTTACTATCAATGCTCTTTGTATAAATGCGAACTCCCATAAAGTGATAGGTCCATTTTAATGGTTTTTAATCATTTGACATTTTTTAAATAGTTTTTGGGAGAGTCACTTTTTGCAAGAGAGAAATTGATAAAGTTGTTGAAAATTATATAGAGATTAAACAACTAATTGCCAGCTTGAAATCATGGCATTTCGAGCTCAAATCTGCTCTACTGTATATTCATGTGATTCTAAGTTTCTTACTATCAGAATCCGAGACAGCTGTTCTTTTTGTAGCCATTTCTGATCGAGCTGAAATTCTGAAATAGCGAGTTTTGAAAAACTTTATTTAATAGTTATTCGGAACTCTGTTTATTATTTCTTTTAATGAGAATTCGTTGGCAAAATGCGTTCATTAGGAAATATACAGTAAATTTTTGATAGACATTGTTAAGCAAATAGTTTAGAAAACACTTATTTCAGTGAATACAGAGATAAAAATGTGCTGGACGTTTCGAGTTTGAATTCGTTATCAAGTGCTGATGAGTCCATGCTTGATAAAGGGTTCGTTTTCGAAACGTCGTTCTAATTTTATATATCTCTATATTTCATGGTATGACTCTATATCACACAAAAATGTTTGGCGAAGTTTTTTTATAATTTATATCATAGCCTGTGATAATTTTTGATAATTAATTTATGATTGAAAGTTGTTGTCACCACTGACATTTTGTGTACAAATTTTTTATCAGGTGGCTACGCTGCATCGTGTGCTGCGGTGGCGCATCCTGACATAAAAGCTGTGGTATGTGATGATTCGCTTG
>WUAR02036680.1:0-21399 GCA_015164055.2 Chrysaora achlyos
GCTTCCCGCTTCATTGCGGGTCGCTGTGTTGGAGCACCTGAGCCACTTCAATATTAATTCCTATTCCCTTTTCAACTCTGAAGAGAGTCTATTGGAAACCTTGGCTATCAAGGTCTATGACACTAAGTCCTGGTAAACGTGACCACGCTCTATTTATAACGCAGTGGGCGGGGGATCAGGCGGGTCCGCACCCGAGCCTCCCCCTGAGCTTCCTCCATTGCCACTGCCGACGCCGTACGGCGCGCTGTGCTCCACGCGGCAGCCGTCGAGGGCATTGGCACCCCAGACGACTAGTAGAGCCAGCACCAGCCAGGTGAGCCGCGTTAGGACCGGCTTTTGAGCCATCGCACAAATAAGATGGTTATGCCGCTTTATGGCGACGTTGTTTGTCCAAGCTTTGCCTTGGCAAGTTGGTCAAGAGCTTGCATTAACCGTGACCACGGTCGAGCACGCCTGTTCTCAAAGTCTAGATATTGAAGAGTATCCAATCTCGGATGTAGCAATGTCTGATGCAGCATAATTGGAACAACCGGAATCCCAGTTCCCCATGCATAGACCCATTCATAGGTAACGTACTCTGACTCTCTCGCTTCTGGCGACATTATGACAATCAGCGCAGCTGCATTCGTAATTGATTGATCTATTTCTTCCCTCCATTCAACGCCAACAGCTAACCTTTCAGTGTCTATCCAAGCTCTGTATCCTCTACTTTCTATGCGATGCTTGAGCAACTCGGCAAAATCACCATCTTTATGGCTATGTGATATGAAGAAATCTACTTCAACTTTAACGTCGCCATCTCTCGGAGGAGGTTGTGGTGGCGGCGGCTCTCTAAACTCATCTTCTTGACGTCGTCTATTTGCAGCGATTTCGAGAGCGGTCACTACACTGGAAGCTAGTTCATCAAGTACCTTGTCAATGGCGCTGCTATTAATTTCACTCAGTGCTGCCCCATGTTTTGGGAAGACCTGGATTCGCCTTAGACTCTTAACCTGCTTCCAAGGTGATGGCCTTACAATAACTGGTAAAACCACAAGCCCTTCATTCTCTAATCTACTCCATATGAGTGGTAACTCGTATTCGATTACGAAACCCGATATTAAGTAGTCGGTAGAAATCAGAAGAATTACAACGTCAGCTTCCAGCAGGGTTTCTTCGATGTCATTTTGCCACTTTGGCTCAAGAGGAGACTTCTCATCACTCCATATCTCGACATCAGTTGTTCTCAGTAATATATGCTCGAGGATGAGATCCTTCC
Source organism: Chrysaora achlyos (assembly GCA_015164055.2). Lineage (NCBI taxonomy): Eukaryota > Metazoa > Cnidaria > Scyphozoa > Semaeostomeae > Pelagiidae > Chrysaora > Chrysaora achlyos. The sequence continues at coordinate 1,259 of WUAR02036680.1, forward strand.
ACTTCTCATCCTTATGACTATAGCTTATGAAGATCTTTTGGGACATCGGTTAAGGGAGTCTTTGATTTTGAGCGGCATTGCAGGTCCACCGCGAGTCGAAAGAGCAGTGGCGAAGCAGTAGAGATCCTGGTGGGATAGCCTAACCAAGCTCGTCGAAGAACTGCTTCCATGCTTCCAATGGGTTATCACCCTCGGGCCACTGCCATTCCTATGGGACCTTGGTAGCCATTATCCAGTGTTTATAAAGAAATACCTCTATGATCAAAACCACAACGCCGAAGACTATCGCCATAGTCCGGTTTTCGGTCAGAAGTCCTAACCAAACAGCAAAGACAGCACCGCCCACTAACAAGCCTATAATCCACCCAGATCGTACAGCCCTCTGCTGGGCCGCAGGATCAGCGTGCGCTGCTATTGCACGAGAGCGGCCTTTCGCAAGTCCAATGTAGGGCGCAACCAGCACAGCCAATCCGACCAACGCGCCTAGTATCACAGATTCGCCCTTCATGCTCGCTAGTACACCGGCCAAGAGCGAGGCCAGTATGGCGGTAATCAATCGTAGCCGCGGATTCACTATTCTCTCCTTTTTATGTAGCTCAACCTGGATACCGTGCTGAGTGGGTCCTTGGGATTCACTCTATTGCGAAATAGCTCTCTAGTACCCCGATCCTATCTGCAAGAAGACCCACCACTTCACGCGGATGCGTTTCGCCGACCCCGAAGCCGTATTCGTCCCGCTGGCACCTGGAGCAGTGCGTGGGGTTGGTTTCCCGGTTGTTGTTGTTACCGCACTCGCAGATCCAGATCTTCTTGGTCTTCGAGGAAAAGGTGCGGCTTTTATCGACCTCTTGGCTCAGCTTGACGAAGGCCGACTCGACCCGCGCCCGGAGGTCTTTTAGCGCCTCGATGTCTTCTTTTTCGTAGCGGAGCTTGTCGATAAGTAGGAGCTTCAAGGCGCGCCTTTTCACAACGCGCAGGTCGGAGTCAAGGCACCGCCTGACCACTTCATAATCGACGAAGCTAAGGGCCGTTAGCAGGCTCAAAATATCTTTGTAGAATTTGTCCTCCTGCTCGTGCCCTTCGAGCGCTTGATAAAGGTAGCCGCGTGCGAGCTCGCGGGGGATGGAGTCGAAGTAGGCCACATGATGCTCCGATACGTCTACGTGGTAGCGTTTCTTGAGATCAGCCAGGATGACGGGGGCGGCTTCGTGGACTTCGTGCTCGCACAAAGAGGCCCAGGTCTCATCGCTGGCTTAAGGCGGCCTCGTATCGCGGCGCGGGCAAGCCGTGCACGCCGCACCAGGGCCTGGAGGTCTTCGCTACTCAGGACTCCAGGAGAAGCCTCTACACCCGCCGAGGCGTGCGCTGTGTCGATCTTTACCGCCGTTCCGGTGGCCGTGACCATGAACATGGTCTTGCCGCCTCCCGAGAGTTCGCTGTAGTCGAGGCGCAGCCCTAAGACGGCATTCGCCCCCATCGAGGACGCCTTTTGCCGGAGCAGGTCGATCACTTCGCTATTGATAGCGCTAAGCTGCCTTTGATACGAACGGGAGCGGCCTCCGAAGATGTCAGAGAACGAGGCAAAGACGTCGCTGAAGAGGCCCGTTCCCGCAACGACGTGGGCCGAGACGACATCGAGGTAGACTTGGGCCGGGCTGCCCTCTAACGTGGACGTGGTAGTCACGGGGATTTTGCGGCCCTTTCTCGTAGCCATTGCGCTGCCTGAAGTGGTTATGCCTATGCTCTACTTTCTATAGACACAAAATGGTTTGATATATAACCTCGTCCCTGGAAAAAATTAGCATTCTTATTGTTGCTCATCCTGCAACTGGCTACTTATTCGCCTCTTCTATAAAGCGTACGACCCTGTTTACTACGACCCGAAGATCCAGAATATCTAGAACAGGGTCGAATTGAGCGACCTCCCTGGCGATGGAGACTTTTTTTACATCCTTTGTTTTCTTCTTTTGTCTGTTTCGAAAATGGTATCTGAAGGCATACACACCCGCGCTATCAAGGGAGACTGCGGAAGGATGAACCTTCTTCAGGGCTTTAATCATCAGATCCGGTGGAACGTAGTTTTCGATCTCTCTCCCCTTTGTGACCCAGGCGAAGCCAGGGTCGTCCGAATTGTCGAATTCATCTCGGAGGCGGCGCTTGTACTCCTTCATGCGCTCACCCGCCTTGGAACGATCACTGTCCATAACAATCATGCTATGGCGATTCAGGCGACGCAAAGAAATAAACTCGTCAAGCAAACTGTCGGTCGCCGTAAGGTGCCCCATCAAGGCTCCGCTGTAGAACATGATCGAATAGTGTAGCCCCTCTTCGAGGTGCGGAGCCACCGCCTTTATCCAGTGATTGAGATAGACGCGGTCGGAAGGCCCTTCTACCCAGATGACGCTATTGGCCTGCATGAGATCGGACGCTTTGTAGCCTAGGTCGGCGCAGATCGTAGAACGCTCTCCTGGAAGGGTCGCAGGCGAAACTTGGGTGCATCCATCTACTAGCCGGACGTGGAATACTGCCGCCCCTTCGGTATCAAGGAAGTGAGCCGAATGCGTGGTGATAAACCCATCATATAAACCCATCATATAAAGATGGGCCGGAGGTGCGCCAACACCCCCGACCCTAGCGGGGTCCGAAGACCTCGCAACCCCCTGACAACCCACAAAGCCACCAGGAGGCAATCATGCAAAACTTCACGTCACCAAGAAGGGTTTCCCTTCCCTCCTCAATACAGCCCATAAGGGCCCAACGTGCGCGAAGCGACGTAGGCCGCAAAGGCGCGGAGCCATTCTTCACAGAGGCCAGAGGTTATATTTTCGGCGCTCTTGTGTCTATATGGACAGTCCCCCGCCGTAATACCTAACCCCCGTTGGGAGGCGGGCCGCCACTACCGCCGCCGCCGCCAGGTGGGTCCGGCGGATCATCGCCGTTACCGTCGCCTTCATCCGCAAAAAACATCCAGTGCCATTTTTCCATTGTTCCGTGGGATTGTGTGAAAGGAGGCGGATTCATAGTGCTCTTAACGTACCTTATGCTTTCGGGTTCACCGGCCTGGGGGCAGCCCGATCCATGCCTGGCTATGGTGCAGGCTGTGGACCGGCTTCGGGTGAAGGCAGAGAAGAATGAGGATGATCTAAGAGGCATTATCGCAAACGCCAGAGAAGGCCGCGCGTGCTATGATGGGCAGCCCACCCGCCGGGCCGTTTGGATGATGAATGAGGAGGTATGGGCCTTAGACCAACTCAGGCGCTACGCCGAAGCCAGCGCACTCGTTGAACGCTTCTTCAGCACCTTCACCCCCGCCGCCGATACTTCAGCCTTTTGGAGGGAGTATCAGGCCCGGTTCTATGCGTGGCGCTTCCGGTATGCTGGATTCGAGGGCCGGTCCACCAGGGCCTTGGCAGCGCTCATCCGGGGCCGCGCCTTCACACGTGCCCTTCCTCCTGCCGAGCGCGCAGGCTTCCTTCTTGATGGTGCGGTGTACCTTCTGGGGGCTGATGACATGGAAGAGGCTCTTTCCTTTGTTAAAGATGCCCGCATGCAGGTTGCCCCTTTGTATAGCCCGTCAGCCCCCACCGATATTCGCCGGGCCTGGGGAAGAGCGCTCTATGTTGGTGCGGTCACAGCCATTCGGAGCATTGAGAAAGACGTGCCGCTAGAAGCGGACTCCCTGCCTTCAGCATTTCGTGCCCTCCAGGAAGCCGCAGTCATATTCGGTGAAGTTAGAGACACGGAGCATCAGGTGCTTGCCGCTGTAGCGCAGGCGCGGGCTCATGCCGCCCGCGAAGACACAGCACAGGCAGCCGCAGCCTTTCGGCAGGCTATCCTTCTTGCACAGGCTACGGGGCAGCACCGGGGTGAAGTCGCCGGGCATTACCGCCGAGGCCTGTTCTTGGCCGGACTAGAGCAGTATAGCAAGGCACTGCTCGATTTCGAGAGGGCACTTATCCTAGCCGACTCTTCCGGTCTTGCCGAGTACCGCGCTCGGCTGAACTACCAGATTGGGGAGGCTCATGAGGCTGTAGGTTCTGAGCAAAGGGCCTACCGGGCATACGAGCAGACCTATAACGACATCGGCCCTGAACCATCAACAAAAGGCCGTGCCCGGCTTCAAACGCTCGCTGCCGAGGGGATGAGCCGCACAGCGCGAGACTGGATGGGGCCTTTACTGCTTCTTGCTCTTGCTATCATTACGGTGCTTTCCCTTGCCCTCTACCGTCAACGCCGCCGTTTGCGAACTCATCCCATCCCCGAAGCCGCCCTCCTGCCCGAAAGCAAGTTCCAGCGCCGCTACAGCTACGGCTATGATGTGCTTATGCGCCCGGACTACGCCGCGAGCCTCATTGACGATCCGATCCTGCAAGGCTACCTAACCGGCGGCGGCATCACCCAAAAAGGCGAGTTCGGCGATGCCGTGGCAGCGATGGTGCGGGCGCTTGATGGCGGGGATGTGGAGGGAACCGCTGTGCTACGGATGTTCGGGCGGGAGTTTAGGCGGCGGGGATGGTCGTGGCCCGTGGCGTCGGTGGAGGATTTGCGGGCACACTACCGGTCCTATCCGCCGGAAACGCTATAGGTGTGTTTTGTACTCTCTGGCATTTCTTGGGTGCTTCTGGGGATTAAGGGATTGCTTCTTTGAGGGGTAAGAATTACATGCGAGAGTATGGATGCTGGAAGCCTATTAAGTAATCTTTGAGTAGTTCAAAGGAAGTTGCTAGGTCGCCTTTGCGCTTGCTAGCCTTGAAGGGTATTACGGGTGTGGATATTGTTTCACGAAATACACGATCTAATAAAGATTCGTTTGTAGAGGGCATTAATGATTTTTCGTCAAAATACCATTCTCCAAGGCCCGAAAATACAGATGGCTCAGCTTGTTTGGCTATTTCTCGAAAATCAGTGCTTGGTTCTGGGCAGTCGATTGTACACATGACAAGCCAATCGTCATCCTTCCATTCCGTTTTTATCGTCGGGAGAATTGACTTGGGAATTACCCTGTTGCGTTTTATGCGGTTCTCATATTCTCTGCTAATGACAACTCTACGTCCGACTGTCTTGACATTCGATAACCAATGATCGTAGTGTTGTGTACTTGATCCAGTAAGAGCAAATCGAACCCAGGGATCCATGTAGGTAAGGCCATCAACATTAAAAAAAACTATGTTAGAAACTTCTCTTGGTATTTCGAAGGTGTGCCTAAGAAGCCCTGGGCTCAAGAAGAGATTTTGGGGCGAAATTCGGTACAAGCTCTGTATGGTAGCTAGGGCTAACCCGTTGGGAGTGCATATATACCAGTCAGGATTAAAAACGCCGGGATAGCTGATGAATTTGCGATAGGATCTGAGCGATTTGTTCTGCAAAGACGGGAGTGTATTGGGTGCGGAAGCTAGCAGGTAGGCTATCAAATCGCGAGTAACATCTTCAAACAACTCATGCTCGAACGGGAGAGGACCAGTTAAACTATTTCGAGTCAAACTAATGGGAAGCTTGCCATCAGGGTCGAACACAGAAAGACGTGGGATGCGCATTTGAGCGTTGCGGAAGAGTTCGCTCCCAACCCCTATTCCATACTTTGAACCAAGCCTTATTCCGTTACATGCAATACGAATAGAGGGCGCACCTTTCATTCGGTAGAACCATTGGATGTCTTTATAATCCTGATGATGAATTCGATGCCACCCAGCAGGTAGGTCAGAGTTGACATCCGGCATAGAATGCCCTTTGGGTTTTTTTAATACAGTCGTAGATATCATTCCTTTCCAATCAGGGGCTGTTATCTTGCGTTCAACTGAAGGGTTCTCAAGTCGATACCAGTCCCAACTGGAAGGCTCCTCACGTAATTTCTTAAAAGTACTTTCGGTGACTTTTATTTTTATTGTTGTTCCAATTGGCAAGGTAGCTCGTTTTAATTCAATCTCTTCATCATCAATAGAGGCATTGAATCTTATTCCTGCCTCAGGATTTTCTAAAACATGACGAGTCTCGACTTCGATTCTATCTCCAATCAAGAAGGCGGCAAGAAGACCAACACCGAATCGACCAGACCTTAGTACACGAGATTTACCGCTATCTGCCTCGTACCGTTTTTTCCAAGCATCGCTGCGACGAAATGAAGCTCCAGCCTTTAGGAAATATTCTTTTATTGTTGAAGGTGTCATGCCAATACCATTATCCTTAACAATTAGCCAGCCGCTACCATCGCTCACTTCGTACTGTAGATGAACCGTAACACTGGTTTCCTCAGATTGATTTTCCCCAAGAGGTATCGATGAATTAGGCTCATAGAATCTTTCTCTCTCTCGGCAAGCATCTACTGCATTTTGTACAAGCTCACGAATTGCGATACTAGGGTCGTTTCCGTATAAGGGGGCTATTAACAACTTCAGTATCTCAGGATCGGATTCAAAGTTAACCTGACCAGGATAATAGAAGACTGTTTTTTCGAATTCTGAAAGATCATCCAGGTTTGATCGGACTCTGCGAATTGTTAAACTGAGATGTTGTAGTCCCTGCACACGTCCATAGACTTCGCCAAGCACAGCCCACGATGAATCTAACTCTGCCTGCAAGCCCGACAATAGTCGCTTCAATTTTAGATATAGCTTTACATTTTCTGGTTCAGCTAGAACCACGATGGCTTCGGGGTCGTCATGAGTGCAATGAATATCTTTTACAGCATCATGTGCTCTCCATTCACCTTGAGAAATTGGGCTTTTTAAGGAACGAATCTTTAAGATTTCTTTCGGCGCGCGAGCGCTATGGAGTTGTATATAATCGGCTATTCGTACTACCACCATTAGGAAGGGTGCATGGACCTTGAGATGTTCTCTCCGATGCAGGTCGGGTAGAAGCTCAATGCTCGCTCGTAAGTCTTGACCATGACTACGCGCGACTAGGCCAGCCAAGTTAGCGAGGCCCTCCGGTATCCTTGTCACTGCGATTTTCTCTTGCCCCGGACCAGGCACACCCCAAAGAGATACTTCATGACCAAGGCGATGATGATGCCTACGAAGAAATTCTCCAATTAAAAGACGATCTCGGTATGTCATATAACGAGGATCGAGAGGTGGAGTGCGTATTGGCTCAGTGTCGCCAAAAAGCATCCGTAGCTTCCTGCCATCAAATCTTGATGCCTCCGATAAGAATTTTGCCCATTCTATAGACCAACTCTGATCGCTGTATTGGGAGAGTAGGGGACGATTCGAGTTAGGATTTATGAGATCTAGAAATCCTTCTTCAGATAGATGCAGGGCACAGTCATGAAGCACTATACTGAGTATAAGGACAGCTGCGTCTTCAGGAGTTAAGAACTGCCAAGAATCGTCATGAATTAATCCTTCAGCTGAAAAAAGAACATCGGTTATGTGATCAGGGCCATGATCAGTGTATTCTGGGAAAAAAACCAAGTTTCTATCCTCAAACCAAACCTGGAAATCATGTAGCGTAAGCTTCACGGCACCAGTTAGCGCCATGTCCTTCTCAAGCAGGTCTGAGAGTCTAGCAGGAATGATCATAGTAATAGTTTAGACTGTGTTTCTGCAATTGTGCGCTGAAGATGTTAAGGGATATTCTCTTTATTTCGGCATAGAGTATCCACCCTGCCGTAATAAAATACAACCCTGCTCCTCAAGAAACATCGTCCACGCCTCCACCCCCAACGGCCAATCCCACCCTTTCCTGTCAAAGCGTGGCTTCAAATAACTCGCATACGTATTCGCGGGCCGGTTCTCAAAGGTTTTGCCTTCCTCGGCTTCCTCTAGGATCAATCGACACCCCGTCCGACGCCTGACAGACACCCCCCGCTATCTGACAGACACGCTGTCCGACCGCACATCGATGTCACGTCCTTCTCTGACAAGAGTGTAAGGCGCTACCCTCCCCCCACGCAAGACTTTTTCACCCCTACCGTGGGTATACACCCGTGAAAATTTCGGAGAGGACCAATGGACGCTGCCTTAATGCAGATCACCGGAGCCGACCAGCACCAAGCCGACATCAATGAAGCCATCACGTTTGAGGCTTGCGTAAGTCTGGTACGAAAGTACCACCGGACGGCTCAGGCCAGAGTGCGCGACTTCGTGGAGGCGTTCTTCTGGCTAGGAGCCGCCGTTGCCCGTGCTCGGCGCTACGCCAGTTGGGGCGACAACTACATTAGCCAGCTTCGCAAGGAGACCAGTATCGGGGCCAACACCCTCAGAAGGGCACAGGGATTCTACGAAGTTTTCGCGGGTGATTTTGGGGAGATGTATGAGTGGGTAGGCACGTGGATTGAACGTCACGATCAGCTTTTGATGCGCGACGTGGCCTCGCTCGTTAGCCTCAACAAAGAACGCCGCAAAGCCGCACGGGAGCAGGATGATGGGTCGGATGGTTCAGATACACCGCTACCCGAACTAAATAATCCTGTCCGGCATACCTCCGAGCGCGACCGGCTCACGCCTCAGGCCCGGCGTCGGCTCCGGCTCTTTAAGCGCGTGCGCCAGGGCATCGAGCGCATGGTGCAGGACGACCTCGCTTACCTCGACGTGCCGGATGCGATACTGCCAGACGGGCGCGTAGTCAGCGTGGAGATTCTGGTGCATTACACGGAGAAGAGATACGATGAGCCGCGCTGGCGCTATGCCCATGCGGTGCTGACTGAGCCCGGCGCGGTGGCGGCACTTCTTGATGATTGGGAGTTGCAATCCCTGTTAGAGGCGGGGCCTCCTTCCTCGGCGGTGGATCTCTACCGGTGCGTCTTGGCCCTGGAATCGGCGATTGACAATGGCGAAACGGGCAAAGGCACCTCCGGCGTTGCCTATACGCTCAAGAGGTATTTCAAGGCGAGGACGTGGCCTTGGCCGCAGTCGGCGGACGAATGGATGCGCCGGGCTGAGGAGAGCTCGCCGGTGGAGCGTTTGCAGCTTGAAGGGGTGGCGGACGGGGCTGAGGGTTGATCAATCTTTTCAGCAAAAACCACCAAGCTCTCGTACCTTAAGGGTTAAAAAATATTGGTACGAGACCATGAATACTGCGCAGCACCATGCATCCCTTGCTTTACTGATCCTATTTGCTCTCATCCTTGCTTGCGCTGAAGGTAGGCCCGATGACAACGTCTCCTCCACCCCAGAATTGTCCCAGGCCCAGCCCTATGAGGTCGTGAAGCGAGAAGACACGAGTTTTCCAGGCCGCCGCCGGGGAACGCTCGCGATCACTTCCCAAGCGACCACCTACGAAGCCTTTGCCCATACGGCTATCAAAGCGGCCCTCCAGGAGCAAGAGAAGCAAAACCTGGAGGCTGCCACTGTCTGGCTCATACCTCACCCCGATCTGGTGGGTCTCGGCTTCCGCTATGCTCAAGCCGACTATGCCCCCGATGGTGGCGGCTTTTCGGGCGACCAGGACTGGACATGGAAGGTGGAAGCTGCCGATACGGCGTGGACTGAGGAACAGCTTACCCATACCCTGCTTTGGGAAGCACGAAAGGAGGCGTACAGGGATGATAGGGGGCTCGTAGATGAGGATGCACTCGGTCAGGCATTAGCTGAGGAACTAGGCATACATCCTGATTCTCTTAATTTGCCTTTTCTCTGGATGAAGGCATACGCCGTAACTGATTGACTTGTGCTACTCCCTTCCTATACCCAACCATCTAGTCATTCAAGTGAATCGATAGAAGCTATTGGCGAGGCATTTCCTTAACATTTTTTCAAACGTCGTATTGCGTCTGACCAAGATCACGGTCGCGCTTCATAAGAAAGTCCCATACGCCTGTGCCAAGACTTTGTGCTTCCGCACTTAACCCGGACAGCGTCACCGTTCTAGCCAAGGCCCGCAAGAATTTCTCAAGGCAAATCACTATGGTTTGGTTCACTCTGCTTAACACCTCGTCAATCTCGCCGTCCATCCCAAGACCCTTGCACCGAGTTGACGGGCCGCGTCTTCGAGGCTTGGCAGGCCGTAACAGCGGCCTATAGAGCAAGTGATCCGGTATCATCAGACAGCCTGCACTATGTAGCCCAGACAGCCCGGCGTGCGCGTACCTGTTTCGAGGAGACCAACTCCGATCGTCGCGTTTGGCTGCTCTACCGCGAGACGTGGAGCCTTGATCAGCTTCGCCGCTATCAGGAGGCCGATAGCCTGATCAGGTTGTTTAGAGATGAGTTTGAAAGCGCGGCAGACACGCTCTACCGGGCGCGATTTGCTCTCTTCCGGGTCCGTTATGTATCGTTCACCGGACGCATCGACAGCACCGAGCGAGCGCTTGAACAGGCACAGCCCATCATCAGGACACTACCATACTCAGACCAAGCCCACGCGACGCTGACAGGGGCCTCGCTTCTTCTGGAGTCAGGTCAGCACCAGAAAGCCCTCGACCTCATCAATGAAATTCTCGGGGGAGCTGATGTTGCCAATCAGACAGGCGAGTTTGGTGTCGGTTATGTGCAAGCCCGTGCTCGATCACTCCGGGCTGACGTACAGCTTGATAAGGCTCTTCGCAATGAGGCCATAAACTGGAGCTTGCTTGCTCAAGAGTACGAAGAGGTTGCCTCCTTGTATTTAGACCTCGGCAGGCATAGCCGTTACAGCGCTGTGCTCGCTAAACTGGGAGAGGTGTACACTGCTGCTGACCAGCAGCATCTTGCCGAGGAGCGAATTGCCGAAGCCATGGCTGTGGCAGCGGTCGAGGCTGACCCCAGAGCTGAAATCTATACCTTATACCGGCGAGGTCGCATTCGAATACGACAAGGGGCCTACCATCCGGCCCAGCAGGATTTCATGCGAGGGCTTTTACTTACCGACTCATCAGGCATCGAGAAGTACCGCTTCGATCTACTCTTCGAACTGGCCCGGCTAAACGAACTGCGCGGCGGACTGGCTGAGGCTCAGCGCAGCTATGAGGCAATTACAGAGCGGAGACCAGCTTTCAACGAGGGAGCAATTCGGGCGATATCTCTCAAAGCCACAGCACATACACGAGTACGAGACGTAGAACGTCTTCTTCTTCGTGAGCGGAAACTGCTCCGCATTGCAGTTGGAGCCGCTCTGTTGATAATCTTATTTGTGGTGACGAGTGCCCTGGTAAGCCGAAAGCGGCAAGTAGAGGCAGCAGATCTCGCGACGCGGCTTGCAGGAAATACAACTCTTCTTTATCTGGAGGAGATAGTTTCAAATCCCAAGGGTGCTGCATCAATTATTCAGGCGGAAGATCGTCACCTTGCCCGGCGCTTGGGGCGTCAGCGGCTACGCGGAAAAATGGAGCTTTACGACTGCTTGGCCTTTCTACACAACCACGTTGCAGGAACCTCGCTCAATGGTCATGCAGCCCGTATGCGCCTGCACCGTCTATTTAAAAAAGAAGGCTGGCAATGGCCCGAAGGAGACAACCCTTTAGAAGCCTGGCGCTCCTTCTTCGACCAGCAAGACCTCAGACGCTAACTTTTTTGGAGGGCGAGGTTATATTCCGCGTCTTTTTGTGTCTATGAGAATAGGTATGCCTATTACGATTAGAGGGGATGATTATGTACCGCATAGCTACTCCGCTTTTACTGGTGTTATTCTTCGCATCACCATCTTTTGCTCAGGTAACACTGCGCCCAGTAGACGCCTCGCCTGATTTACTGCGCACGAATCGCCTGGCTAGGCAAACCCCTGCTCCCCTCCCTGCGGACAAGCCGACGAAAGGCATACGGGGAAAAATTGAAGTCTCACCGAGGCCACATGGCATCGTAACCCGCCCGCCCTACCCTATCCTGTTCGTCCATGGCCTAGCGAGTAATGACACTACATGGAAAGCAACCCTCGATGCCCCGAACAGCTCATTCGGATGGGGGTCTCCGTTTACGTTTCATTTCGTCCTAAACGCTGACCTAGCTTCTTCTAGATACCATGATGATGTACGCGTTCCTCGTGTAGACATCCCAAGCTCAACCTCGCTTTTTGCAGTGAATTTTGAGGCAGGATGGGATGCAACAAGGCGACTCATTCACCCCTACACTTCGCACGTTCCGCTAGATGAGCAGTCGCAGAGCAATGAGGCTGCCATATCGAAGCAAGCATTTGCTCTCACTTATGCTATTGGGAAAATACTGGAAAGCACAGGAGCTGCAAAAGTCGTACTGGTGGGCCACTCGATGGGCGGCCTGGCCATCCGCGAGTATTTGCAACGAAAAGAGAACGGGCAGCCAACGTGGTGGGTAGATCCCAGCGATCATCAGGCTGGTCACCGCGTCGCACGCGTCGTAACCTATGGCACACCACACCTTGGAAGTAATACTACCTTCCCCATCCTCGCTGATTTTATTGTCGATACTAACTCTGAGGCTGTCCGCGATCTGCGATGGGAGTACCTGACGACAGGTCAGGGGAGGTATCTCTTCGGGGGAAATGAGGGGTTCAGCACATTCTTCTACAATACAGATGTAAATGCCGACGGCGATGAGAATGACATAGTAGAAGGAATTAGTTCTGGAACGACCTACAACCCCCGCCTAGAGCTTCCTCTAAATATCGACTATACTTGGATTACTGCCCGGAACTGTGGGCTAGCTTTACCACCCTGCGTCAACGGCGACGGTATCGTAAGCTGGGACAGGCAGTGGCTTTATGAAGCGGGCTTTGTCACTCCCATAGGATTTGCAGAATTGCTTGAAACTGATATTCCGCATCGGAAGCAGCCCGACGATGCCTTTAACCTAGTGCGCGGCTTAGACGAGCCCGACTTTCTAGATACAGCGTACGAGCTTCCCACGAACACGGCCCCCGATCACTTCATTTTGGGCACAACATCCTGGCAGCCTTCCTACTTTGAGGACCCCTCCGAAGACGTTGATGCGTATTTCTTCGAAACAAATGAGACAGCCAGCGCCACGGCATATTTCTTATCCGGACGCGAGAGCCCCTGGGAACTGGGCCTCCTCGCATCGAATGCGAACCTGGGCGTCCTCTTTGACGATTCCGACAGGGTGGCCGTGACATTTTCGGTCTTCCCTTCCTCTGTGAACTACCTGGGACTTGCAACGCAGGCCGTCTCAAATCTCGTCCAGTCCTACTTCCTTAAAATAGAGACGCGGCGGCTAAGCCATTTCACCCCTCCAACCGGCTCAGTTCGCTATGCGACAGTCGGGCTGCCCAAGGCTGTCGTTCCAACTATAAACGGCCTTCCGCTCTCGCCAGGTGACGAAATCGGCCTCTTTACGCCCGGCGGACGCTGCGCGGGAGCCCTCATCTGGAACGATGTGAGCGACTACCACGTGATTACTATCTGGGGCGATGACCCAGACACCCCGGCAGTCGAAGGCTTTCCCCTGGGTAGCCGCCTTTTATACCGGCTCTGGCAGCGCAGCTCCGGCACGGAGTACGATGCGATGCCGTCCTACAGCCGAGGTGGTAATTTTTTTAGCAACCTCGGCTTCTATGAACTACGCGGCCTGGCGGCCTCAACCGGTGTTGCAGTAGAGGAACCAGAGGAAAGCGTGCCTGGGACTTTTGTGCTCTCCCAGAACTACCCGAACCCCTTTCGAGGCAATACTACTATTTCTTTTGAGCTGCCTGTCCGCTCAGAGGCTTCCCTTGCCGTCTACGATGTGACGGGCCGACTTGTCGAGACACTCCACACCGGACCGCTCGCAGCCGGGCGGCACCGCTTTACCTGGAATGGGGCCAGGCAGCCGAGTGGGGTGTACTTCTACCGCCTGCGGGCTGGGGCCTTTAGCGCATCAAGGCCCATGCTGCTTGCGAAGTAAGCAGCCTCTTTTCTTTTATTACCCAGACAGGCAAGCCATGAAGACGACCAAAACCTTGCCAGGCGAACAGGCGCTCCTGGAATCAGATACCGGCGAACTGACGCTTACTACGCACCGCATTCGCTTCGAGACCCGGACTGGCAGCGGATCCCGCCTTACGAGCATCATGCTCCAGGACGTTACATCCTGCCAGATCACCACGCTCGACAAGCCCAACCTGCTCACGCTAGCTGCCCTCGCCTTTGTGGGGGGCTTCTTGGCGCAAATGGCGTTTGGCATCGATGGCGTGGTTCCCGGCCTGATCGCAGCCCTTGTGCTTGCCGTGCTCTATGTCCTAGGGCGCAAGACCGTGGTCCGCATTGCCTCGCCCAGTGCCAGCATTGATTTGCTCATGAAGGGCTTCGGAGCCGACCGGGCGCGGGCGCTCATCGATGAGATTGAGGCAGCTAAAGACGACCGGGGGCATGCTACGTCCGCGCCGTACTCGCCTCCTACTGCACGGTCGCCCTATATGCCGCCCCAATGAGTAGATTCATCTTCAGTCACTTACGATTGCGTTTTGGACGTCAGCCTACCTACAGATTCAGATGGGTTCTTGTCCCAAGAATGCCCTTCATGCGAACAGCAGTTTAAAGTGCTGATCGGTGAGGGTAGCGATGAGCCCCTTTCGTTCTGCCCCTATTGCGGCTTCGAGGGGCAGCAGTGCTGGTACACCAAGGCCCAAGTTGAATACCTGCACGCTATCGTGGCAAACACGGTCCTCGGACCTGAGCTAAAAAAACTTGAACGACAGTTAGGAGGCGGATCTGGGCTTTTGCAGTTCAAGATGCACACCCAGTTACCAGCCGTCCCGCCGCCCCCGATGGAAGTTGATAGCCCCCTCAGTATCTTACGCTTTCCCTGCTGCAATGAGACGATAAAGGCTACGCAGCGCCCCAGGCTGTTTTGTATCATCTGCGGACGAGAACACAACATGGAACTGGCCGATCAGAAGAAAATCTTCCTTAGCCACAAGGGCGTAGACAAAGGCCTGGTTAACGATTTCAAGGACACACTTACGCTTCTGGGCTATGCCCCCTGGATTGACGAGGATGCCATGCCAGCCGGGACTGCGCTTGAAAGAGGCCTTCTCCGGGGCGTACAGGAATCGTGCGGCGTAGTCTTCTTTATAACACCGTCCTTTAAAGACGAAGGATACCTGGAAACCGAGGTCAACTATGCTATCCAGGAAAAACGAAAAAAAGGAGACAGATTCGCCATCATTGCTCTACAGTTTATTGACGACAGCGGCAACAAGGGCGTGATCCCCGACCTCCTTAAGCCGTATGTCTGGAAGACGCCTCGCACTCACCTTGAAGCGTTCCGGGAGATTGTCCGTGCGCTTCCGATCTTGCCAGGCTCCGTAGATTGGCGAGAAGGCATCGAGGGTGTAGTCACTCGGCCCCAGGTCCAGTCAAAAACGGCTGAACTTTCGGAAGAGGCAAAGGCAATCCTCAAGGCAGCCGCAGAGGGAGGTGGCAAGATCCTCCGTACCCGATACATTGGAGGTGAAAAGCTTCAGGCCGGTGGAGTTCCCATGATACCTGACAATGATGCCCGTACAATTGCCCTATGGGTAGGTGGTCTCGAAGATCTACAGCGGAGACGGTACATTAAGGACACTGGGCACAAAGGCCACGTATTTGAAATGACGCGGGAAGGCTATCTGGCAGCAGACGAGCTAGGAGACGATTGAAAGAGTATTTCATTGGAAACCAAAGTTATATCACGATCTCCCTCGAAATAGCTGCCCTCATCAGTTCCATCGTTGCAGCCTTCGTAATCATCATCGGCTTCTTTTGCCTCCTTGATATTCTACTGCGCTGAAGACCACAAGCCCTCTGTTGGAGATACCTTCAAATCTAGCCCTTGACATAGCCCTTCCCATTTGGTGAATGAACGGGCAATATCACAGGACGCAGCCGAGGGAAAAAAGGATCTCAGCAGTTTTGTTTAGAGATTTGGTTTTTTTGAGGGATACGGCGACTCAGGGGGGTATAAATAGGTTGGGACGTTCTTGTTTTAAGGCATGTAGGATGTCTGGATCTAGCCAGGCTCCAAAGAGTGCCTTCACATGTGAGAGCTCGCTCACTAGGAGCTTTGCCCCTCGGAGATTGGACCCTCGGAGATCGGCCCCATGTAGCTTGGCCCCCTCGAGAGCGGCGAACTGGAGATTGGCCCCCTGGAGATTGGCTCCCTGGAGATTAGCCCCCTGGAGCCTAGCGAACTGGAGATCGGCCCCCTCGAGATCGGCTTCATGGAGATCGGCCAACCGGAGATCGGCCTTCTGAAGATTGGCCCCTTGGAGCTTGGCCCTTTGGAGATTGCCCCCCTCAAGTTCGGCTTCCTCGAGATCGCCCCCCTCGAGATCGGCCCCCTCGAATTCGGCCCCTTGGAGATAGGTCCCATGGAGTTTGGCCTTCTGGAGATAGGCTCCTTGGAGATTGACCTTCTGGAGATAGGCTCCTTGGAGCTTGGCTCCCTGGAGATCGACCTCCCGGAGATCGACTCCTCGGAGATTGGACCCCTCGAGATTGGCCCCCTCGAGAGCGGCCTCATCGAGCTTAGCCCCTCGGAGATCGGCCCCTTGGAGATAGGTCCCATGGAGTTTGGCCCTCTGGAGATCTACCCTCTGGAGATCGGCCGACCGGAGATCGGCCCTATGGAGATTGGCCTCTTGGAGCTTGACCTCTTGGAGAGCGGCCCTTTGGAGATTGGCCCTCTGGAGATCAGCCCCCTGGAGATCGGCCCCCTCAAGGTCAGCTCCCTGGAGATCGGCCCCCTGGAGCTTAACCCCTCGGAGGTCGGCCAACCGGAGATTGGCCCTTTGGAGCTTAGCCCCTCGGAGATTGGCCTCCTCGAGCTTAGCCCCTCGGAGATCGGCCTCCTCAAGATCGGCCTCCTCGAGCTTAGCCCCTCGGAGATCGGCCTTCTCGAGATTGGCCTCCTCGAGCTTAGCCCCTCGGAGATCGGCCCCTTGGAGATCGGCCCTTTGGAGCTTAGCCACTCGGAGATAGGCCCTTTGGAGCTTAGCCCCTCGGAGAATGGCCCTCTGGAGATCAGCCCCCTGGAGATCGGCCCCCTGGAGATCAGCCCCCTGGAAATCGGCCTCCTGGAAATCGCCGCCTTGAAGATCGACCCCTCGGAGATCGACCCCTCGGAGCTTAGCCCCTTGGAACTTGGCCTCCTGGAGATTGGCCCCTCGGAGGTTAGCCCCTTGGAAATCAGCCTTCTGTAAGTCTAAGCCAGAAAGATCAAGACCCGCCAGCTTGCTTCCTTGGAAATTCCCCTGTTTTAAGTCGAGATACCGAAGAACTTCGACCACTGGATAAAGCGTACGCTGACGTCTTCCCAGACGGCGAATGACGAAGATAAGCCTCTGTATGTCCGCTCCGATGTCGGTCTTCTCAAAAGACGCCCCTAGGTAGAGCTGCACCTGAGTTACGTTGAGCCGCCGTCCCCAAAGCAAGTTGACACTCTGGGGCGGCTCAGATGACTTCGCCGCTGTGCGCCAAGCACGATTCCATGGAAACAGAACTCCCGTGTATGTCGCAGCCAATCGCCGCATTTCGCGCCAGATGGCCCCCTCGTTGAAATGCGCGACTACCTCCTGGCTGACACTCTGGGGGGAATCACCGCTATCCGCACGGCTTAGCAGAATGTCGGCTACGTGACGGGCAATCTCTGGCCGCCACCGGGTAGCCTTAACGTCATCAGGCAATCCGGCCTTGCTGCGCATCTGTTCAACAATCCATGCGGCAACGTAGTATTCGAAAAACGGCATATGGGCGAACTTGAAGCCGCTCGGCTCAGCGGGCACCATAAACGTGCAGGTGCGCAGGTCGGCCTCGATGCCCTCCTGGACCTTCGAACTCCGCTGGAGCTTCGCATCCTCTGGAAACCACGCCTTGTAGCGCTCATAGAGCTCTTCCGAAGTTAGGCTCAAACGCCCGCCCAGAAACATCCAGGCGGCCAGCTCCTGCATAAACCGCCGCCGCCGCTCCGGCTCAACAGGAAGCTGCCGAGGCTTTTCTTCATCCCGCGAGATCCAGTGTTCCGTGTAGGTCTCGATAAGCTGCGCAGGGCGCAAGAGAAACGCCTCCGTAGAACTGGTCCCCGCAGGGCTATTCTCCGGAGATCCGTTCTCCGAAGGACTGGTAGGCCCGGTCTCCGCTGGTAGGGTAATCGTCTCCCGAATGATATGCATGAGCGCCGGGCGGCGCGCTAGTTCAAAGAGCTGCGGCTGCCGTTTAAGCCATGCCAGGTAGCGGCGGGCCTCGTCTTCGTCGAAGTAGCACTTGAATGAGGATTCAATTTCCTTCTCTTCAAAGGACTCCAGGTTAATCTCCGTGCAGTAGGGTCGCCCGAGCCCCCCCGCTTGGCTGTGGGCCAGGCGCAAAATTTCGTGGCGCTCCCTTGCATCTGGAAAATACCCCGGCCTGCCGGAGAAGAGGATCTTATTCTTCGGCGTCATGAGCTGCCATAGCTCCCTAAAGTGCGCCCGGCGCATGGACTCATCACCGATCAGGTCCATCTCGTCGAAACCATCAAGGAAGACCACCACCAGGCCGTACTCCATCATGATGCGGAGCGCCTCGACCGTGCAGCCGAGGCCGCTACTGTCGATAAGGCGACCTAAGAGATCCCGCGCTCCTGGATCGGTCCTAGGGCTTCGCCCGCCAAGCTCGATTACCAGGGGCACACGCTGCATTGAATCGGGACTCGCTTCCAGGCGCTGCTCGGCCAGATAGGCGGCAAAATGCACCACGAACGAACTCTTTCCCATCCCGTAATCGGCTAGAATGGCAAGCTGCCTCCGCCCAGTCTCGCCGAGCCATTCCAAGAGGTAGTCGCCAAGCTGAGCCTCGCCTTGCGCCTGGCCATCGGCGAGAAAGCGAGGCTGGATGTAAGTCTGGGCGAGCGTTAGCGGCTTCTTGCGCCGCGAGTACGGCAGTGGATTCTTACTGTACCGCTCAACGAGCGCCCGCAGGTAGGGCTTAAAATCAACCAGTTCCCACACGAGAGCGGCCTCGTCTTTAAAGAGAATGTCCTCGTTCTCTGATCGTAGCTCCACAGAGACTTGTGCAAGCCCCGGCACAACGTAGAAGAGTTGGCAGGTCTGCCCTGGATTCTGGCCGGACCACGCCTGGGCGTAGGCTCTGAATTTGGCTATGTCTTCGCTTGTAACCGGAATGCTCCGGTCGTCACAACGCACGGCTACACTCTGGCGTCCGAGCGCGTGCTCGTAGGTGCCCACCAGGGCTCCGTTGTTCTCGTCGTAGCCGAGCCGGTAGCGGGAAAACGCCTTGTTTACAAACAGCCGCTCGGTACGCCTCCAGAACGCTACCGGAGCAGGCGGCTCCTCGGCAGGTTCCTCTCCAGCCCGTTCTGCTTCATCAGAGGGCGGATCATCTTCCTGGATAGCTTTCTCAAAAACAGGCGCGTGGTACGTAAGTAGCCACCCGGCCACAACAAACATCGAGATGGCGGCGAGGACGAGCGCCACATCGAGCACCCCATCGGTACCGGGGTCGATGCGAAGAAAGGAAACGCCAAAGAGAACAACCTCCTCCGGAATCTCAAGGGCGAGGCGGCCCAGTAGGAGGAGGCCGCCCGTTATAAGCATAAAGGCTCCCCGGCGGCGCGCACTCCGCATGGGATTGCGCCGGAGAAAGAGCCATCCAAAGACGAAAAGCGCCGCACTGCCCGCCCCTGTAAGGGCAACCTTCACGCCCAGAGGCATGCCAACAAACCAGACCAAGATAACGATGAACACCGCCGCCGAGGCGAGCGCCGTAAGCCGCAGCATCTTACTATAGGTTAGCGCCTCGGTACTCTCCGGGGTCTTCGAATCCATGACATATTTACCGTATGCTTCTAACCATAGGGTTTGACCTTGGCGGCTGTATCGGCGGCCGTAGCTCCCCATAGGGCAAAATCAAGACACTGAGTTATTCTTACTAGACACAAAAAACCCGAAAATATAACCTCAGGCCAGTTTTTCTTTTGAGCCGCATACGGGCTAGGTCAGAGAAAGCTCGCATAGGTTGTAATTGAGGAGGCCCTCCATTTTTTAGAGGTGAGGTTATAAATCGGCAGGTTTTGTGTCTATCAAAGGAGAGGGACTCTCAAAAGCCAGCAAGCACATCGATGACGACTCTTGTTAATGACCTGAAGGACCTCATCGCCCGGCGGCAAGTCGTAGCTATCATCGGTGCGGGCGTCTCGATGGCCGCTACCGCCGATCCCAAGCCCCATCCCGTAAGCTCGTGGACGGGACTCCTGCGCCACGGCGTAGAGCGCTGTGAGGACGTCGTGCGTCCGCTCCCCGATGGCTGGGGCGAGCGCGTCCGCGCCGAGATCGACACCTAT